>JAJPUD010026845.1:0-16107 GCA_023553655.1 Myrmecobius fasciatus
GTTCAAATACATTCTCAAGACACATACTAGCTGGGTGACTCTGGTCAAATCATTCAAATCTGTGGGTCTCAGATTTCTCATCTATAAAATGAGCTGTAAATGGCAAAACACTCCAATGTCTTTTTCAAGAAAATCCCAAATGGGATCAGAGAGCAGGACTGAAAATGACTGAACAATAAAAACTTTGATCACTTAATTCCAACCTAAGGCAGGGAAGCCCAAACATTTCAGCAATGCCATTGGCCTAAATCCCATTAGCCTAATGGCTTGTTTTTCAAAATTTAATTTAATTTCTTCCCTATTCATCCAGTTTCTTCCCTCCCTGCTAAGCCTGCTTCTCTGGCTTTCTCCCTGCTCATCTGTAAGGGACAGATTTTCTTCAGGGCAACAGAAGGAAGCTGAGAGAAGAAAACCAACAAAACTCTCTGGAATGTTTGATAAGGAAAGAAAGATACACCACTATTTTGTGATGTTTCTGGCAAATAAATAAATAAATGAAAAAACACACACACACATACACATCAATCCCTTTCTCCTTCTTTCTCCAAAAATTTCTTTGAAGGAAAATAAAAAGATTCATCAAGACATCAACAATGATAGCCAGCATTTATATTCCGCTTCAAGAATTATAAAGACATCCCCACCCCACCCCGGACTCAATCCTGAGAGACAGATGCTATTATTAACTACATTTTACAATTCACAAAACTAAGGCTAAGAGAGTTTAAGTAACTTGCCCAGAGTTACCCAACTAAGCTTCTGAAACAAGTTGTAAATTTGTATCTCCCTGGTTCTATGCATTGTATCTATTTCACCACCATTTTTCTTGAGAAAAGATACCTAAAGAAAGCTATGCTCTGTTGAGTCAGCCTCTGGCTCTTTTCTATATGTACAGGCAGGTGAGTCTTCTCCCATGTGTGGGATAGCAGCCCTTTCATAAGTTTTCCAAGGACAGAATTTCTTGTGTGGATTTCTGTGCCATAACACCCCCTCAAGCTACTCATTTCAGTACAGTAGAGCTGATTGACTCGGATAGTGACTGTATTTTAGGAAATCTTAGCTAAGAGCTGATAAAACTATCTGGGGCAAGGAAATGAGACAGCAGATAGGCTGGAAAGGGCAATTATTCCATAAAGCAGCAGCTTTAATGGGAAATACTCTGGATATTTCAACCTTACTATAAAGGGAGAGGGTTAGAGGTAAGAATGAGGAATGGGAAAAGAACAATTTGTTCTTCACTATCAGTCCTGCCTCTTCCCAGATAGAGGATAGCTTGTGAAAGGTCCCAAGTTTTCCAAGTAGAAGGACCTTTTGTGCAAATAGCACCTTGCAGAATAAGGCTATGTATTCATTTTGAACCAGCCCTGCTAGAAGAGAGTAAATTTATGCTGTCAGGTTCTGACCAATTCAATTCATGTAGGTTTAGGAGATAGCTGGTAGTACTGAAACCAGAGAGACTATCCTAAATCTGGAAGTAAAAGGGACCTCGAGGAAGAGAGGGATCTAATCACAGACCCTTATCCCTATTTTAATAAATGAATAAATTAAGGTCCAGCTACATTCAAGATCCCACAGTTCTTTTTAGAAATGGGATATGAATTCCATCCTCTGTGTTGAAAACAAATGCTTTTTCCTCTGTACTACATTGTATACTTATTTGACTGCCTGTCTTTCAGGATTTGTAACAAGTCTTACAGGGGCAGCTATGTGATAACAGTAGATAATTGCCAAGTCTACAGTCAGTAAGACCTGAGTTCAAATCCACATTAAGAAACTTACTCTGTGAACCAAAATATACTTACTTGATTGTCTGTCTTTAAAAGCTTCTAGCAGATCTTATCAAGGGCAGCTAAGTGGTGCAGTAGATAGTGTGCCAAGTCTATGTAAGTAAGATCTGAGTGCAAATCCAGATTCAGACACTTACTATATAACCCTATTTTGCCTGTTTCCTCATCTATAAAATGAGCTGTAGAAGGAAATAACATACCACTCCAATATTTTTACCAAGAAAACAAAAACAAAAAGGGTCATAAAGAGGCAGTCACTATTGAAAACACCAAACAACAAATTTTGTTTTATGCATTTAAAATCAGTCTGAGAAAAGTTCCAAAGACTTCCCTAGACTGCCAAAGAGGTTCATACCATTCAGAAAAGGATTTAAAAAAAAAAAAAACCTTCTTTAGGCAAATTCCAACTATAAAGATAATGACTTTTCCCTGTAAGAGTTTAAAATTTCTTTAGTCACCTCAGCTCACTCATATCACATTTCATATGCAAGGAAAAAAATTGTGTAAAGACATAGACTTGTTTGTAAATCATACAAAAGCTTTAGAAAGAAAAGTGTTATTATATGCTCTAAAATATCTGCAGACCCAACATATACTGACCTCTAACACCTGCCAAAGATATCTGGCGATGAAGCAGCTTCAATATTCAAAGGCAAGGCTGGGAGTAGAAGTTCATGGCAAGGACTAGGATATTTCTTCTTGTTTTTCAATTTCATAAACCATTATGAAACAATCATTATGTTCAAGATAATAACCTGACCATAGGGGCTAAAAAGACAAAAAAAAAAAAAAAAAAAAAAACAACCATTCTGGAGAGCAGTACCACTATTGGATCTATAAACCAAGAAAATCATAAATAAGGGGAAAAGACCCATATGTGCAAAAATGTTTGTAACAGTTCTTTTTGTGATAGCAAAGAATTGGAAAATGAGTAGGTGCCCATCAATTGGGGAATGGGTGAATAATTTGTGGTATATGAAGGTAATGGAATATTATCGTTGTATAAAAAATTATGAGCAAGTTAATTTTAGAGAGGCCTAGAAAGATTTCTATGAATTGATGCTGAGTGGAATAAGCAGAAGTAGGAATACATTTTATACAAAATAACAACAAGATTTTTTGATGATCAATTATGAAAGACTTGGTTCTTCTCAGTGCTTCAGTGATCCCAGATCATCCCAATAAACTTTGGATAGAAGATGCCATCTGCATCCAGAAAAAGAACTATGGAAATGGAATGTAAATCAACACATGTTATGTTCACTTCTTTTTTCTGTTCTTTTTTTTCTCTCTCATGATTTTTCCCTCTTGTTCTGATTTTTTCTCTCCCTACATGATTCATAAAGAAATGTGTATTTAAAAAGTCAATATGCATGTATAACTAGAAAAATCAAACAATTAAATAAAATTTTTTTAAAAAACCAACAATAGAGGGGCAGAGCCAAGATGGCGGAGTGAAAAGGTGACTTTCTGCCTCTCCTCCCATCTTCTCTCAAATCAACAATAAAATAAGCCTCTGAACTGATCTTCAAGTCAACGAACTCAGAAATATTTGGACACTTCTTGCTGAAGAACTTCATATCAGGTTTGTCTAACTTGGACAGAGAGATAAATAGAGGACTCCTGTGTAGGCCGGAAGTGAGGGTGGGACTCAGTTCAGCTCATCGTAGCAGAAATTCCAAACTCCAAACTCCAAATTCCAAACACCTGGAGTTTATCTGAGGCACTCAGGACACTCTGCCCTGATTGGGGGCAGGTGTTCTGGAAGATTTGCCTTGTTTAAGGAGTAATTCTGACTTATTCCTAGCCCCCACCAGCCCAGCACCTTAAGTTAATTCGCCAAAGTGCCCCAGGGCAAAGATCTTCAGCTGCCTTTCAGCTGCCGTTTTTTTTCCCTACCTTAAAGAGATATCCACGCTGTCTAAAAAAAAAAATGAAGAAGCAAAAGAGAGCTCTCACCATAGACAGCTTTTATCAAGACAAAGAAGCGATGACCCCAGATCCTGAGGTTCCTTTAGAAAAAATACCAGAAGAAGGTATTAAAGACCATCACTGGTCACTTTTTCAAAAGGCCTTTCTGGAAGATTGCATAAAGAACCTCAAAAGAGAGCTGGAGGATAAATGGGAAAATAAACTGAAATCAGTGCAAGAAGGATATGATGCCCTGCAAAAGAGACATGAAAAAGACACCAATTTATTGAAAAATAAAATTAGTGAAGTGGAAAAAGAGTGCAATGAACAAATTGGCCAGTTACAAAAGGAGCTTAAAAAGGTAACTGAAGAAAACAACACTTTAAAAATAAGAATTGAACAAATGCAAGTGAATGACTCACTAAGACTTGAAGAATCAGTCAAACAAAAACAAAAAAATGAAAAATTAGAAGAAAATATGAAATATCTCCTAGGAAAAACAACTGACTTGGAAAATAGATCTAGGAGAGACAATCTAAGGATTATTGGACTTCCTGAAAGCCATGATGAAAAAAAGAATCTAAACACTATCTTCCAGGAAATCCTGAAAGAAAACTGCCCTGAGATTGCAGAATCAAAAGGCAAAATCACCATTAAAAGAATCCACCGATCACCTCCTGAAAGAGACCCCAAAATTAAAACCCCAAGGAATATTGTGGCTAAATTTCAGGACTATAGCACCAAGGAAAAGATTCTGCTAGCAGCTAGAAAGAAACAATTCAAATACCAAGGATCAATAATTAGAATCACACAGGATCTGTCAGCCTCCACATTGAAGGGTCGAAGGGCCTGGAACCAGATATTCCGAAGGGCAAAGGAACTTGGATTACAGCCAAGAATAACCTATCCAGCTAGAATGAGCATTATCCTCCAGGGAAAAAGATGGTCATTCAATGCTGTGAATTTCATCTATTTCTAATGAAAAGACCGGATCTGAACAAAAAATTCGACATCCAAACACAGAACTCAAGAGATGCATAAAAAGGTAAAAAGGAAAGGACTCTTGAGAACTTTATTTTTACTAGGGGGATACTTAAAGTTTGGGGGTATAATTAACTAGATATTACTTTGATAATATGAAAAAGAGAACTAGAGGGGGAAAGGTTGTCATACTGGGGAAAAGACAGAAAAAGTGGTAAAATAAGATCTAAAAAAAAAGGGAGGTAAAAACAAGGTAAAATCACTTGAAGAGGCAAAGAAAACCTAATATAATGGAGAGAAAGAGGGGAGGGAGATGAGTATTGTGTAAATTTTACTCTCATCAGGTTGGGCTCTAAAAGTGTATATTAGACATTTGATTTCACATAGAAACTTGTCTGTTGCTAGAGGGAAGTGGGAGGGAAAGGAGGAAAAGTAAGTAACAAACTAATAGAAGGGAAAATAGAAGATTCAGGGGAAAGGAGTAAAAACAGGGGGAGGGGATCTAAAGGGTGGAGTATTGTTGGGGGGAGGGGGTCATCAAAAGCAAAGTACTGAGGAGGGGGGAAGGGAGAAAGGGGAAAGGAAAGGGGAAAACATAACTTGGGTAAATAAGATGGCAGGAAATAAAGAATTAGTTATTCTAACTGTGAATGGGAATGGGATGAACTCTCCCATAAAGCGGAAGTAGATAGCAGATTGGATTAAAAACCAGAATCCCACAATATGTTGTCTACAAGAAACACATCTAAAACATAGTGACACATATAGGATGAAGGTAAATGGCTGGAGCAGAAAATATTATGCTTCAGGTGAACAAAAAAAAGCAGGGGTAGCAATCCTTATCTCAGATCAAGTAAAAGCCAAGATAGATCTAATCAAAAGAGATAAGGAAGGAAACTATATTTTATTAAAGGGTACCATAGATAATGTAGCAATATCTATATTAAATATATACGCACCAAGTGCAATAGCATCCAAATTCCTAGGGGAGAAATTAAGAGAGATGCAAGAAGAAATAGACAGCCAAACTATACTAGTGGGGGATCTCAACCTTGCTCTCTCAGAATTAGATAAATCAAACCACAAAATAAACAAGAAAGAAACTAGGGAGATAAACCAATTGTTAGAAAAGTTAGGTATGATAGCTCTATGGAGAAAGTTGAATGGAGACAGTAGGGAGTTTACTTTTTTCTCAGCAGTCCATGGAACCTATACAAAAATTGACCATGTGTTAGGGCATAAAAACCTCAAAATCAAATGCAGAAAGGCAGGAATAGTAAATGCATCCTTTTCAGATCATGATGCAATAAAAATCACATGCAATATAAGGCCAGGAGAAAATAAACCAAAAGTTAATTGGAAATTAAATAATCTAATCCTGAAGAATGAATGGGTGAAAGAGCAAATCATAGACACAATCAATAATTTCATCGAGGAGAATGACAATAAGGAGACAACATACCAAAATTTGTGGGATACGGCCAAAGCGGTTATAAGGGGCAATTTTATATCTCTAGATGCTTACTTGCATAAAATAGAGAAAGAAAACATCAATGAATTGGGCTTATTATTAAAAAAAACTAGAAAAAGAACAAATTAAAAACCCTCAATTAAATACCAAATTGGAAATTTTAAAAATAAAAGGAGAAATTAATAAAATTGAAAATAAGAAAACTATTGAGTTAATAAATAAAACTAAGAGTTGGTTCTATGAAAAAACCAACAAAATAGATAAGCCTTTAGTTAATTTGATAAGAAAAAGGAAAGAGGAAAATCAAATTGTTAGTCTCAAGAATGATAAGGGAAAACTTTCCTCCAATGAAGAGGAAATTAGAGCAATAATTAGGAGTTACTTTGCCCAACTTTATGCCACTAAGTTTGATAATCTAAATGAAATGGAGGAATATCTACAAAAATATAAATTGCCCAGGTTAACAGAAGAGGATATAAATTATTTAAATAGCCCCATATCAGAAAAAGAAATAGAACAAGCTATTAACCAACTCCCTAAGAAAAAATCTCCAGGGCCAGATGGATTTACATGTGAATTCTACCAAACATTCAAAGAACAATTAATTCCAATACTACACAAACTATTTGAGAAAATAGGGACAGAAGGTATACTGCCAGAATCCTTCTATGAGACCGATATGGTACTGATCGCTAAACCAGGTAGGGTGAAAACAGAGAAAGAAAACTATAGACCAATTTCCCTAATGAATATTGATGCAAAAATTTTAAATAAGATATTAGCAATGAGATTACAGAAAGTCATCCCCAGGATAGTACACTATGACCAAGTAGGATTTATACCAGGGATGCAAGGCTGGTTCAATATTAGGAAAACTATCAGCATAATTAATTATATTAATAACCAAACTAACAAAAACCATATGATTATCTCAATAGATGCAGAAAAAACCTTTGATAAAATCCAACACCCTTTCCTATTAAAAACACTAGAGGGTATAGGAATAAATGGGCTTTTCCTTAAAATGATCAGTAGCATCTATTTAAAACCAACAGCAAGCATCATATGTAATGGAGACAAACTAAAACCATTCCCAATAAGATCAGGAGTGAAACAAGACTGCCCACTGTCACCATTACTATTTAACATTGTATTAGAAATGTTAGCTTTAGCAATAAGAGAAGAAAAAGAGATAAAAGGAATCAGAGTAGGTAATGAAGAAACCAAATTATCACTCTTTGCAGATGACATGATGGTATACTTAGAGAACCCTAGAGACTCAACTAAAAAACTACTAGAAACAATTCACAACTTTAGCAAAGTGGCAGGATTCAAAATTAATCCACATAAATCATCAGCATTTTTATATATTACTAACAAAGTTCAGCAGCAAGAGATGCAAAAAGAAATTCCATTCCAAATAGCAGATGATAGGATAAAATATTTGGGAATCTATCTGCCAAGGAAAAGTCAGAAACTATATGAACTAAACTACAAAACACTTTCCACACAAATAAAATCAGACTTAATCAATTGGAAAAATATTAAGTGCTCATGGGTAGGCAGAGCGAACATAATAAAAATGACAATACTATCCAAAGTAATCTACTTATTTAGTGCCATACCAATCAAACTCCCAAGAAATTATTTTACAGATCTAGAAAAAATAGTAGCAAAGTTCATTTGGAAGAACAAAAGGTCAAGGATTTCAAGGGAATTAATGAAAAAAAAGGCAGATGAAGGTGGCCTTGCTGTACCAGATCTAAAACTATATTATAAAGCAGCGGTCATCAAAACCATTTGGTACTGGCTAAGAAATAGAGCAGTCCATCAGTGGCACAGGATAGGTTATCAGGACAACCTAGGCAATAACCTTAACAATCTAGGGTTCGATAAACCCAAAGACCCCAGTTTTTGGGATAAATACTCACTATTCGGCAAAAACTGCTGGGAAAATTGGAAACTAGTGTGGAAGAAATTAGGGCTTGACCTATACCTAACACCACATACCAAGATAAGATCTAAATGGGTTCATGATCTAGATATAAAGAGGGACTTTGTAAGCAAGTTAGAGGAACGTAATATAGTTTATCTCTCAGACCTGTGGAGATGGAATAAATTTATGTCCAAAGAAGACCTGGAACTCCTAATTGAACACCAGATGGATAATTTTGATTATATTAAGTTAAAAAGTTTCTGTACAAATAAAACAAATGCAGACAAGATTATGAGGGAAGCATCAAATTGGGAAATCATCTTTACATTTAAAGGTTCTGATAAAGGCCTCATTTCTAAAATATATAGAGAATTGTCTCATATATATGAGAATTGAAGCCACTCTTCAATAGATAAGTGGTCAAGGGATATGAACAGACAATTTTCAGATGATGAAATTAAAACCATCTCTAGTCATATGAAAAGTTGTTCCAAATCACTATTGATCAGAGAAATGCAAATTAAGACAACCCTGAGGTACCACTACACACCTGTCAGATTGGCTAAAATGACAGGAAAAAATAACGATGAATGTTGGAGGGGATGTGGGAAAACTGGGACACTAATACATGATTGGTGGAACTGTGAACAGATCCAACCATTCTGGAGAGCAATTTGGAGCTATGCTCAAAAAGTTGTCAAACTGTGCATACCCTTTGACCTAGCAGTGTTTCTACTGGGCCTTTATCCCAAAGAGATCTTAGAGGAGGGAAAGGGACCCATATGTGCAAGAATGTTTGTGGCAGCCCTTTTTGTAGTGGCTAGAAACTGGAAAATGAAGGGATGCCCATCAATTGGAGAGTGGCTGAATAAATTATGGTATATGAATGTTATGGAATATTATTGCTCTGTAAAAAACGACCAGCAGGACAATTTCAGAGAGGCCTGGAGGGACTTGCATGAACTGATGCTGAGGGAAACGAGCAGAACCAGGAGATCATCATACACAGCAACAACAGTATTACATGATGATCAATTCTGATGGACATGGCTTTCTGCAACAAAGAATTGTCTCAAACCAGTTCCAATTGTTCACTGAAGAAAACCATATACTCCCAGAGAGAGGGATATGAAATATGGACCACAACATAACATTTTCATGATCTCTATTGATATTTGCTTGCATTGTGTTGCCTTTCTCTGATTTTCTTTTTTTTTTTTCTTGTAGATAGGATTTTTCTTGCATAACTTGTCAAGCATTTCAACATTATTAACATGTAGTGGACTTCCTGCCATCTAGGGGAGGGGAGGAGACTGGGGGTAAAATTGGTAATGGAAAGCTTTGTAAAGATCAATGCTGGGGAACTACCCATACGTATGTTATACAAATAAAAAGCTTTAATAAAAAAAAAAACCAACAATAAAGAGAGTCCCTCTCCTCAATGCACTTCCCTTGAATAGAAAAAAAAAATGCCAAAAGACAGTGTACTGGTCAAAAGTCCCTTTAATATCATCCTTATTGAAGTACTAACTGGTTTCAATATTTAAAGGACTGTCATAGTAAGAGGAATTAGACCTGTTCTATTTATCTCTGGAAGAGTAGAAGGACAGATTGAAACCTCGGAGAGACAGATTTAGGCTTGATGAAAGGATAACAACAATTGATGACCATTATGAAATGGATGATTCCTCAGGGGAGATCCTGAAGTAGAGGCTGGAGAACTATTTGTCAGAATATTTTGGAAGGGATTTCTGTACAGATTTGACTAAATTAGGAATTCCAAGCTTGGGGCATATAAACCTTTAGAGGGTTCAAAAAGTTTCTCAGGGAATATTTGGTAAATAACTATATTATCCTGTTGAATATGAATTAAAGAGAAATGGTGGTGAATAGAGGTAGGGAGAGAGTGTTATGATCCATCTGAAAAATTTGAAAGAATCAAGTAAAGGAATAATTCCTACTGATCAAAAGCATTAAATAACATTTAGATATGAAACTTTTCATAGAGAAAAAAATCAGTAACAGTGATGTAGTACAGGATAAGCCAAATGAACTTCCCAATAAACAGAAACTTTGATTTCAAATCAATGAAGTTCCAAATTTTAGATGTACTCCTGAAGAAGTCCATTATTTTTTGTCTAAACATGATCATAAAGCTTTGTTTCCATTCATGAAAGTTTATCTTTGTGAATCAGAATCTTCAGTCTTATTCTCAAATTCAAAGCAAGAAGCAAAATGGAGGTTGAACATGACATGTAGAAATCTCTTTCCAAAACTATTTTTTTGGTTGTTCAGTGATGTCAGTCATGTCTGACTCTTCATGATTCACTTTTTCTTGACAAATTCAGTGTTATAATTTACCATTTCCTTCTCCAACTTATTTTGCAAGTGCGGAAATTGAGGTAAACAGGGTTAAGTGACTTTCCCAGGATCACCTCTCTAGTAAGTGTCTGAAGCCAGATTCAAATTGGAATCATTCTGACTCCAGATCCTCCACTCTATCAACTGTACCGCCTAGCTGCCTAAACTCCCAAAACTATGTCAAATATAAAATTGTTGGTTGACAAATAAAATCAAGTCTCAACTAATTTATTTGATTGTATGCCAATAATTAGCAATTATTATGCTAAAATTTTCATATGCCAAATAGTTCTTTTATGAAAAAATTATTCAATCACTTTGATTTCCTGTGAAGATAAGTATAGTAAACTTGGATTTATTTTCTTCTATGTAGAATTGAACATATGAGAAGGTTTATTGAAAGCCAATTGATCTGGAGACTAGGAAAAGTTTAGTAAACTCCTTGCCTAGGTGATGTCATTTTCAACTCTCATTCTGTGGAAATTAGGGAAAAGGAGCATTTCAAATTTCCCTTTAGACTGCCCAATTATAGTAATATACCTTGGCCCTAAACCCATTCCAAGAGAGCCACCAGAGGCACCCTTTCCAAATGTGCCATTAGGACCCATTTAAAAGATCAGCAGATCAACAAAATCCTAACTGAAGGAGGCTCACCTTAGTCAGAGCAACACACTGTGCTCATTCTCTGAGCTCTATTTTCTTTGTCTATGAAATTTAAAGATTGAATTACATGACCTCTAAGGTCCTTTTCAGATTTAATATTCTATGAAAAAAGGGAAGAAACATTTATTTAGCACCTACTCCATGCCAGGCACTATGTTAAATGATTTACAAATACTATCTCATTGGATCCTCACAACAACCCCAGGAGAGAGGTGCTATTCCCCATTTTATGGAAGCAAACATTAAATGACTTGCTTAGGGTCACCTGGGCAATAAGTATGTGATGCTTTACCTGGCTTCCTATAGCCTGGGCTTCCTAAATCTAGGCCCAGGATTCTATTCGCTGTCCACCTAGCTGCCTTTAAAACTATGAGTCAATGATGCTATCAGATTATAAACTCTTTGAGGGTAGGAATTTAATATCAATTCATGGAAGTCTTTCCAGGCTTTTCTAATATCAACCTGTCCATTATTTCTTACAGAACAATATTAATATACTATAACTTATTCAGCCATTCCCCAACTAATGGACATTCATTTAATTCCAATTTCTTGTCACTATAAAAAGGAACCTAAGTTGTCTTAACAAAAAACTGAAACACCTACTTCTTTAATCTTTATTTGAAGGTATTACTATTATTCATCCAGAATTTTAGGATAGTAAATAGCAGGAAGAGAAAGCTCTAAATTTCAATCTATAGTTAATCAAATAATAGACAACAGGAATTTAGGACCTCTATTTGGATGTAAAGTGCTATGGGATTTAGATGACCTCTTGGATACATTCATGTCTTACCCTGAGAGATGAAACTACTGCAATGGGGCAGTGACACCTGGAAAAGACAGTCCCCTTACAATGTCTGAAGGGAGCCCCACATTTTTCTGCCCTTTATCAAACAGGTATATTGGTCTTCTTTACTATAGTGAGCTACTGCTCTCTTTGGTTTAATTGCTTATGTTAGATAATAATGAATTGTTATGGAATTCTCTACCCTTTTGGATACTTAAAAGGAAGCAGAAGGCACCAAATGGCTTCTTTTGCCCTGGTAGAAGCCAGGATCTTATTGTGCCTCACACTGCTGCCTACTGCTTGAAGTAAAGGAAGTAGGAAAGGGGCTGACTTAATATGCATATAAATTCAAGTATTTACTGAGCCATAAGAGATTGTTATGAGATGCATCTCTCATTCATAGTTTATAGGAAAATAGATGAAAAGTGTCAGATGAAATCAGGAGATAAGCACCATGAATACATTTTCTTCCTTTACCCCGGGGGAAAAAAAAACAAGCTTACCATGGCTTTCTATGTATAAATAAATAATAATAATAATAAATATAAATTGTTTTGTGAAAACCCTTGTTATCTTTATTGTATTTTATGTTTCTTTGTGTTTCTACCATTCCTTTTGAGTCAATGCCCTCTTTTGTATGTGAATGAGTATTATATGTTCTTTAAACTGACTGTCTTCTTTGGCAGTCTGATGGCATGAATCAGAAGAGGGTGGGTAGGGTGAAGGAGCTGGAAAGGACCTGAGAGATCACCTCATTAGAAGTCTAAGATCAGAAGTCAAAGAATATTAGGGATTTTCTTAATGTCTTATTTTCAATAGGTGTCAACTCCAGATTTTAAGAGTTAGTTAGAATCCAGTTCTCCTCTACATATACCAAAACCCTCATGTGGAGGGATAATAAAGGATTACACTAACCTGCAATTCCATTTGTTACCCAAAATCCCCCAATAAAAATGTATCTGCTTACAGAATAGCCTTGGAGTGATGCAGGGGAAGATCATCAGTCCGGAGAAAAAGAACCTGAATTCAAATCCAGCCTCAGACACATACTGGCCATGTGACTTTCAGTATGGCACTTAATCTCATTTTCTTCAGTTTCTTCATCAATAAAACAAGCCAGAAAAGGAAATGGCAAACCACTCCAGTATCTTTGCCAAGAAAATCTTAATTGGGATCAAGAGGAGTTGGACATGATTGAAATGACTCAACAACTGGAGCACTGACACAGACACATATAATATGATAGTGAGGTACCATTGTATTTACAGTAAACCCTTGCACAGTGTGAAGGAGAAAAGGTGAAAAGGAGGTCAAGGTCTTCTGATTTATGTGGAAACTGCAGGTTTTAGTCAGTTCATTTTCTAGCATGCCAAATGTCTCTGGAAAATAGGATCTCTATATATGAGGATAGACATCTACGAGGACCTCCGGAGGGCAACAGGGTAAAAAAAAGGCAGAAGAGCAAGATCTTTTCCCCAAACACTAGTAAGCTGGAGCTTGGTGAGAAGTCAACCAATAATGGTAGAAAATTGAGAAAGTTATTCTCTTTCCAGGAGTGGGCTTTGGGGCTAAATAAACCTGTGCCTTTAAGTGGCTAGAGTTGGGAAGCATTTCCCTTCTAGAACTTGTTGGAAGTGGGACAGATTCCAGCCAAATCAAAGCAAGGATAGCAGAACCTGCTGCATAAATGTATTTTTTTTTCTTTTCTAGTTTTCACAGGTGAAACCCCTTGGCCAGCTCAAGCAATATTTCAAAACACAAAGAGAGAAGCCAATTCTCTCCTGTGGATCAGGTTTTTGTCTTTTAAACCTTTTCATCAAAGACCAGATATTGTTCCCAGTTAAGTGGCCTGATGCTCCTTAATTTTCTCCATCTGGTTTCAATCAGCATCCACAGTGACAGGAAGAGGAATAGATTATGAGCCGGTGGGTCATCCAAAGTGTACATAGGGAGACAGTGGAGAGGTCATGAGTAGCATTCTCAGGAGAGGGGACGTGGAACAATAGGTAGAGAACTAGTTTCAGAGCCAGGAATAGCTAGTCCCAGCTCTGACACAGAGTGAGTGACATGACAAAGTTGGGCAAGTCACTTAAATTCTCAGTGCCTTCACCAAGTCTACAAGCTAGGGAGAAAGTGCCAAGCTTCACTGGCAGAGAAAATTGCCTGGACCTATAAAATGACAGATGTTTAATTTGTGTTTTTTTAAGTCACTTCCCAAACTTTTAAATTACTTGAACTTTAATTTTCCCTAACTGCTGGGTGTCAGAGGTGAGGCTTTAGCACCAGAGCTCTCTTAATTTAGGGTCAATATTAAGATGAAATAAAGTGCTCACAAATCATTGAAGAGTAAACAAAAGAAGGTTTACTTTTCTCTAAGACAGCAAGGATATGGAGGCATGTAGTTTTCCGTCATCTCTATATGGAAATATTTGTTCACCAGGGCAAGGTTGATTGGTTGATTATTATCCTTTGTTCTTGAAGAGGACCAAAGTGACATCACTACATTGGGAGCAAGGTATCATGTGCCCATTGTGACTGAACAGACAAATCCAAGCTTAGAAGGTGCAGGCATAGATTGGACACAAATTATCTATATGAACATTTGAGTATTATGAGGGACTCGGTGGTCTTCAGAAATCCACCAAATCTGAAGGGTCCAGTTGCTCATGGCTGGAACTTTTTTAATGCCTTTAAGTGAACAGGAGACTGTCTCCAGGAAGCCAAGATCAATCAGGTGCCATGGACTGCTTTATAAAATTAATCCCTAAGAACAAGGAAAAGAAGAATGTCCTGGGTTCATCTACATTGTGGATGGGGACAAAGATATTAATCTTATCACACTGCATCATATCAAACTATTACTATGAATTATTTATTACTATAAATAAAAATTTCCAGGGCATTCACAGGATAGTATAATTTAGAGACAGAAGGGATTGTAAAGATAATCTAATCTATTTTAACCTGTGATAATAATTTAATCATATTTTTCAGATGAGTACACTGAGGCCCAAAGAGGTTAGATAATTGATTAAAATCAGACAGGGAGTAAAGAATTTGAACCCAAATCATCCTCTGACATAGAATCCAACATTTTCTATTAAGCCCTGGATGCCTCACTTACCCAAATATAATTTTTTAAAGAGCACAGTAACTTTCATAATTGTTATGAGCACAATGATTAAATCTGGACCCAGACCTATGCTGGAGACATGGGGATTACATATCAAGTTTATTTCATGCTCCCTTGGCCTGCAGCTAATTAGTGGAAACTCCATTTTTCAGCAACCTGTCTTAGTGGTTGGTGCAGAGCTCCATTGTTGGGGATTTGAGTTACTTTTGGCAAAGTGTGTGCTAGGTAAAGTACACAAAAGCTTACTTTTCCAGACCCACTTTCAACTCTGTCTCATTCTGTATTCACAGGTCCCCAAGTAGGCCAAGCTTTTCTGGCATTTGCTTGAAATGGCCAAGTGGACAATCCCGACAGATATCTTTTTTTAAGAACCATGAAGACTACATTCATTAACTAGAATAAAAGAAAACCAGTAGAAGGAGAAAAAAATTATCCTATGCTTATGTTATAAGCATTCATATTTAGATTACTGATCATTAAGGAAAAGGCCCCAGGCAGAAGAAGTCTCCTGCTTCTTCCCCTCCCCACTAACCTCCCTATAGTCTGTCTGGCTTCATTTCTCCTACAGCCAGCATATCTTTACCACATCTCATTAAAGCAGTAGACAGTCATGTAGCATCCACTGTGTGATAAATTAACTGCATCCACTGGCACAGACATGGTTAATTTATCACACAGTGAGATGTGTGTAATACACACCAAGCCAAGAGATGAATTGTACACTTCACAAAGGTAAATTGTGGTTTTTCCCCCAAGGAGATAGAAAGAACACTGGATTGGGGAGGGAAGAGAAATGGGTATGATCTTGGACATATGACTTTCTCTTTCTTGCCCTGTTTCCTCACCTATTATAGTTGGAACTAAATATCCTTAAAAAGGGTCTCTTTCAATGCTAACATTTTGAAGTTTTGCTAGCTACATTTTAAAACTGCATACTAAATAACATGGTAGTAACAAAACTGCCTTGCTTATCAATGTTCCCTTCTGAACCACTTGCTAGCTGTGTGACCTTGGGTAAGACTTCCTAACTATATATGGAGATAAGAATAGCATTCATCTTATAAAGTTGTTCTA
>JAJPUD010026847.1:469-16105 GCA_023553655.1 Myrmecobius fasciatus
ATCATATGTTTTTTGTTAATTTGGTTATTAATATAATTAATTATGCTGATAGTTTTCCTAATATTGAACCAGCCCTGCATCCCCGATATAAATCCTACTTGGTCATAGTGTACTATCCTGGGGATGACTTTCTGTAATCTCATTGCTAATATCTTATTTAAAATTTTTGCATCCATATTCATTAGGGAAATTGGTCTATAGTTTTCTTTCTCTGTTTTCACCCTACCTGGTTTAGCTATCAGCACCATATCGGTCTCATAGAAGGAATTTGGCAGAATACCTTCTGTCCCTATTTTCTCAAATAGTTTGTATAATATTGGAATTAATTGTTCTTTGAATGTTTGGTAGAATTCACATGTAAATCCATCTGACCCTGGAGATTTTTTCTTAGGGAGTTGGTTAATAGCTTGTTCTATTTCTTTTTCTAATATGGGGCTATTTAAATAATTTATATCCTCTTCTGTTAACCTGGGCAATCTATATTTTTGTAGATATTCCTCCATTTCATTTAGATTATCAAACTTACTGGCATAAAATTAGGCAAAGTAACTCCTAATTATTGCTCTAATTTCCTCTTCTTTGGAGGAAAGTTCTCCCTTATCATTCTTGAGACTAACAATTTGATTTTACTCTTTCCTTTGTCTTATCAAATTAACTAAAGGCTTATCTATTTTGTTGGTTTTTTTCGTAGAAACAACTCTTAGTTTTATTTATTAATTCAATAGTTTTCTGATTTTCAATTTTATTAATTTCTCCTTTTATTTTTAGAATTTCCAATTTGGTATTTAATTGAGGGTTTTTAATTTGCTCTTTTTCTAGTTTTTTTTTAATAATAAGCCGAATTCGCTGTTTTTTTTCTCTATTTTATGCAAGTAAGCATCTAGAGATATAAAATTGCCCCTTATAACCGCTTTGGCCGTATCCCACAAATTTTGGTATGTTGTCTCCTTATTGTCATTCTCCTGGATGAAATTATTGGTTGTGTCTATGATTTGCTCTTTCACCCATTCATTCTTCAGGATTAGATTATTTAATTTCCAATTAACTTTTGGTTTATTTTCTCCTGGCCTTATATTGCATGTGATTTTTATTGCATCATGATCTGAAAAAGATGCATCTACTATTTCTGCCTTTTTGCATTTGATTTTGAGGCTTTTATGCCCTAACACATGGTCCATTTTTGTATAGGTTCCATGGACTGCTGAGAAAAAAGTAAACTCCCTACTGTCTCCATTCAACTTTCTCCATAGATCTACCATACCTAACTTTTCTAACAATTGGTTTATCTCCCTAGTTTCTTGTTTATTTTGTGGTTTGATTTATCTAATTCTGAGAGAGCAAGGTTGAGATCCCCCACTAGTATAGTTTGGCTGTCTATTTCTTCTTGCATCTCTCTTAATTTCTCCCCTAGTAATTTGGATGCTATTGCACTTGGTGTGTATATATTTAGTATTGATATTGCTACATTATCTATGGTACCCTTTAATAAAATATAGTTTCCTTCTTTATCTCTTTTGATTAGATCTATCTTGGCTTTTACTTGATCTGAGATAAGGATTGCTACCCCTGCTTTTTTTTGTTCACCTGAAGCATAATAGGTCTGCTCCAGCCTTTTACCTTCATCCTTTATGTGTCACTATGTTTTAGATGTGTTTCTTGTAGACAACATATTGTGGGATTCTGGTTTTTAATCCAGTCTGATATCTGCTTCCACTTTATGGGAGAGTTCATCCCATTCACATTCATAGTTAGAATAACTAATTCTTTATTTCCTGCCATCTTATTTACCCAAGTTTTGTTTTCCCCTTTCCTTTCCCCTTTCTCCCTTCCCCCCTCCTCAGTACTTTGTTTTTGATGACTCCCTCTCCCAAACAATCCACCACCTTTTAGATCCCTTTCCCCCTTTTTTTTAACTCATTTCCCCTGATTCTTCTATTTTCCCTCCTAATAGTTTATCCCTTTCTTTTTCCTCCTTTCCCTCCCACTTCCCTCTAGCAACAGACAAGTTTCTATGTGAAATCAAGTGTCTGATATACACTTTTAGAACCCAACCTGATGAGAGTAAAATTTACACAATGCTCATCTCCCTCCCCTCTTTCTCTCAATTATATGCCTTGCGGTTTTAATTTTGTAGAATCAGAATCTTTTTTTCATCATGATTTTCAAGAAGTCCAATAATCCTTAGATTGTCTCTCCTAGATCTATTTTCCAAGTCAGTTGTTTTTCCTAGGAGATATTTCATATTTTCTTCTAATTTTTCATTTTTTGTTTGACTGATTCTTGAAGTCTTATTGAATTATTCCCTTGCATTTGTTCAATTCTTATTTTTAAAGTGTTGTTTTCTTCAGTTACCTTTTTAAGCTCCTTTTGTAACTAGCCAATTGAATTTTTTTGTTCATTGCACTCTTTTTCCACTTCACTAATTTTATTTTTCAATAAATTGGTGTCTTTTTCATATCTCTTTTGCAAGGCATCATATCCTTCTTGCACTGATTTCAATTTATTTTCCCATTTATCCTCAAGCTCTCTTATGAGGTTCTTTATGCAATCTTCCAGAAAGGCCTTTTGAAAAAGGGACCAGTGATGGTCCTTAACAACTTCCTTTGGAGTTTTGTCTAAAGGAACCTCAGGATCTGGGGTCATCCCTTCTTTCTCTTGATAAAAGCTATCTATGGTGAGAGCTCTCTTTTGCTTTTTCATTTTTTTTTTTTAGAAAGCATGGATGTCTCTTTAAGGCTCGGAAAAAATCTTTGCCCTGGGGCAATTTGGCGAATTAATTTAAGGTGCTGGACCGGTGGGGGCTAGAACTAAATCGGGATTACTCCTTAAACAAGGCCAGTCTGCCAGAACACCTGTCCACAATCAGGGCAGAGTGTCCCGAGTGCCTCAGATAAACTCCAGGTGTTTGGAGTTTGGAGTTTGGAGTTTCTGCCATGATGAGCTGAGCTGAGTCCCACCCTCACTTCCGGCCTACACCCGAGTCCACAGTTTATCCCTCTGTCCGAGTTAGAAAAACTTGATATGAAGTTCTTCAGAAAGCAGTGTCCAAATATTTCTGGATTCGTTGACTTGAAGATCAGTTCAGAGGCTTATTTTATTGTTGGTTTGAGAGAAGATTGGAGGAGGATGCTGAGAGTCACGTTTTCACTTTGCCATCTTGGCTCCGCGCCCCGGAAGTCCCGTGAAGTTAACTCTTGAGATAGCCTCAGACCATCTAGATGGCCTGTACTATCTGTCAAATTGAATTTCACTACTAAAAAGACTTTCTTTACAAAAATCCAATGATGTAGGTAACACAAATGCAATTGTATACCTATTTTAGAATGTAATGGATATAAATACACTATGAGGAAACTGAGGCTCACACAAGTCAAGGTACTTGTCTCTGGTTGTTATGTGACAGTGCTGGTACTTCAAACTCTGGTTTCCTGACCCCTAAATCAATCTCTTCCTCCTCTTTGGGAGCTGTCTTTACTCTCTCCTCATGTATCATTTCATTCCTCAATTATTCATCAGTTTGCTCTGCTCCTGCCGGCAGCATTTCCTCTTTTTCTATCAAACACAGCTACAATTCGCAAGAACATTAAACCAAAGAATCATTATCTTCAATCCATCAGGTTCATTACTATTTCAAAGGATGGACTCCAAAAGATAACATTATAAATATCCATCTCACTAGCCATTCTTATTCAGGTTTTCTTTTCCTTCACATATTAAATCTCATTCTTTGTTTCCAGAAATTTAAACATATGTGAACTTTGATAATTCTTCACTACATACTAAGAAATAGTAAGTTGCACTCAGGGTTTTCAGTTGACCCACATTTAGCATCCATTTTAGATGTAGCCCAAATCTCAATGGTCATTTCGTTTAAGGGAACTCATAAGCTAGGTATTCTGTTTTGGCAGAGAGAAAGAAAGATTACTATCATTTTTAGTGCCTAAAATGAATAGAAAAGCTAATATTTCTTACTCTGCACACCCTTTTACAGTTTAAAAGAATCAAGAGAGGAAAATTCACCTGCAATTTTGATATGAGACCTGACAGGACAGGGGCTGCAACTCAGAAAAATCCTGATTGAAAGATTTATCTCCTGGAAGAAATCCATGGAGATAAAGTGGCTAGATAACAGGGGATGGAATAGCAAACAGTAAAAACTCGTTCTTATGTTGTGTATGAAATGTCATTCTTTTGTTCTTTGTATAAAATATTCTAAATAGCAAACCTCCCTCACTATATTAATTGCTGGGATTTAAACAGACTGGAAAGAGGACCCATGCATCAATTCTGATTGGCCCAGAGAGAAAGCTTGCTGAGAGGAAACAATCATTGCACAATGCTTTCTTTCTGGGCAGACTGAGGAAAGGCAGACTGAAACGTGAAATGGGAATGGATCTGCAAAATCATAGCCTGGCATCTGCAGGCTATCGCTTTCAGAAGTAAAAGCACATTATTAACTCTCAGATCAGTGATAGCATCCTCTGTTTAACCTCCTCTGAAAAGCACGTCAAACCTAAAACCTTCACATTGTAGTTTTCTGTAGTCAAAGATGACGTAGCTGATGGTGTGATTTTTCTCTGTACGTATGTGTGGAAGAAAAGACTGATCTGTGCTTGGCAGCCCCTGCCAGGTTGATGAATCTATCCTTTGGATAAAGACTGTGGCCTTTGCCTGCCAGGCCTATCACTTTGCAGCCCTGTCTCTTAGCTGGGCTGATAGCATGAGGTCTTTGTTAGTACAGTCTCATCATTTAGAGCTGATTGCTTTATGCCTATAGTCATGAATATTATACAGCTTCTGAGTGAACATCATTCTCATCTTGGAATCAGCCCAGGGCCCTTAAATGCAATGAGTATCACTTTAATTGTTGTCATTGATTTGCAGGATAGCCCTTGGGATGTTAACAAGCATTGTAAATATTGAATAACTCCATGCCATTGTAGATACCTCACTAGGGCAGGAGCTTTGTAGCCTTTTCATACAGAATTTTGACTGCCATTCTGTGAAAAGATTACTTCATTGATTCTGCTTCCTAGGCTGTGTCCAAATGAGGTCAAATCTGTCTGTCAATTCAGTCTCAAACTCAGTTCAATTAAAAATAGACAATTAGAAAAAGTCATACATTAGTTGAATCTCTGCTGAACAGAAATTGTCTTTGTAATATTCCTAACATGCAGTCATCAATCCTCTGCTTGAAGACTTCCAGAGATGGGAAATTCACTACCTTCCTACTTTGGAGAAGTTCTAATTGCAAAAGAGGTTTCTTTTTACATCATTTTGAAATATGCTTCAATTTTCACCCATTAGTCCTAGTTTCCTCTGCAAACAAGCCAAATAAAATGAAACTTTTCTCCACAGACAGCCTCCAATTTTTTTCTTCTAAATTTCCTTAATTAGGCTCTCATGAGGTATGGTTTTGACTTCCTTCAACATTTTGTTCACTCTTTCTACTTATATTCCAAATCATCATGGGAACCTTGCATCAACTGCAGTATCTCACTCATCTTCAAGTGATTATAAATAAACAATTTAGGAGCAGGATCTATTTTATTTAGGGGATAGTTCTTTTGTGATTCCAATTCTCTATTCAAACATTATTAATCATCCTTCTTAAATGTATGTCACTTCAAAATTAGATAAACATTCAACCTCAATCTTCATTTAAGTTACTAAAAATGATTAGCAAAATAATGCTAAGGACAAGACTTTGAGGTACTTCTTACAAAGTAACATTTCCCATTATTTATCAGCATGTGTATGTAGTGGTCATTAAGCTGCTCTTAAATATACACAACCCTATCCTCACCTAGCATGCATTTTTTTAAGAAAAAAATTATCAAAGCCTTACTAAAATATAAGTACATTATATATTCAATTTATCAATATAGTAACTTTGAAAAATTAGTTTATTCTGGATTGTCTTGTTTGTAAAGAGAACACAGCATTTTATAGTGATTATTGCTTCTTTTCCCCTTTATTCACAAGTCATTGTTTCAATCACACTACATTCCCCTTTTTACCAAAAAGTTGGAAATTGACAGTTGCTACTCAAGATAGAAACTTGTATAATGTTTCTCTTTTTCACACTCTAGGGCAGTAGTTCTCAAAGTTGGTTTGATTAGAAAACCTCCAAAGTTCCTTTCTATTTCAATGCTCTATAATTCTACCAAATTCTATCAAATCAAAGATTTAATATCTCAGTGAATGTAAACTTTGTTCAACACATTTTTACCCTATCATCAAACAATGTTCCTCGTGTCATTCTGTTCATTTAAGTTTCAGAGAAGAGAAAATTCTGTTCTTAAAAAAATCTAACCAGACTACTTTATACCTATCTGATTGAATAAGGTGCCGGGAAAATACAATGACAAATGTTGGAAAGGATGTGGGAAACGTGGGACACTAATGCATTGTTGATGGAGTTGTGAGCTGATCCAGCAATTCTGGAGTGTGATTTGGAACTCTGCCCAAAGGACTATTAAACTATGCATACTCTTTGATTCAGCAGTGTTTCTACTGAATCTGTATCCGAAAGAGATCATAAAAGAGCAAAAAGGACCCACATGGGCAAAAATGTTTGTAGCAGCTCTTTTTGCAGTGATGAGGAATTGGAAATTGAAGGAATGCCCATCAATTGGGGATTGGCTGAATAAATTATGGTATATGAATGTAATGGATATTATTGTTTTATAAGAAATGGTGAGCAGACTGATTTCAGAAAAGCCTGTAAAGATTTATATGAACTGATACTAAGTGAAGTGAGCAAAACCAAGAGAATATTGTATACAGTAACAGCAGAATTTTGGGAAGATCAACTATGATAGATTTAGCTCTTCTTAGCAATGTGGTGACCCAAGACAATTCCAATAGACTTGGGATAGAAAATACCATCTGCATCCAGAGAGATAACTATGGAGATTGAAGGTGGATCAAAACATAGTATTTTCACCTTTATTTATTTGTTTGTTTACTTGCTTTTTTCTCTCTCATGTTTTTCCCCTTTTTGTCTGATTTTTCTTGTATAACATGGCAATATGGAAATATATTTAAAAGTATTGTACATATATAACCTATATCAGATTGTTTGCTGTCTTGGGAAGAGGGGGAGGTCAGGGATGCAGGGAGAAAATTGTGGAACCAAAATGAATGTTGAAAACTATTTTTACATATATTTGGAAAAATAAAATGCTATTAAAAAAAACCTAACTAGTTTTTTTTTTAATACAGGTAAACTGCCAAATCTTCAAAACTAAATTTTCCCTTTTAGAACTGTGTGCGATAACTGATAGCCCTGTAATGCCAGCCAGCTAGAGAGGATGATGATACTTGCTACAAAAGAGCCATTCATATCTAGGCACTGTTAACATTGGTATATAAAAATGAGGTTTGAAGATGAAGAATAGCTCAAAACTTAGTGTCAATTGTTTTCCTTTGGCACATCACCTACACTTCATTCAGATCAGAGCTTTGCAATTACACATATTAATTGCTTTGAAGCTTATCAGTCTGTCAAAAGGCATAGGAAATCACTGATGAGCTTGTGATTACCTTCCAATTCAAGCATTTCCAATGTGTTTTTGCCTATCTGGACAAATGTAAAAGATGTATTTAATGGAATAAAAGTGGATAGCAGTAAAATATAAAAGTTCCAGTTCCAGTTCCACCATAATTGACTGCCTCAATTTGAGCAAACCACTTCACCTCTTAATTCTCAGTTTCCACATTTGTAAAACAGGAATAACAATATCTAGCAATTATAAGTAACCATAGCACAAGCCAATAGATTTTGTTGGAATTGGAGTCAGGAAGGTTGGATTTAAATCTTGCTTCATACACTTGGTAGGTTTAGCTCACCTTTGCCAAGAGGTCATTGAACTTTTCTGAGTTTTAGTTCCTTTATAAAATGGGGGTTATAATAGCATCTATCCCTCAGATTTGTGAGAAGCAATTGAGATAATATAGGTAAATTGCTTTGCAAACATTAAAGTTCTATTAAGATGTTAGCTATTATTACTCTTAGGCAACTGCTTATTTTCATGTTTTAGTGTAAGAATCAACCAGATGCTTGAAGTCAAAGAATCTTGAAAATTGTAGAGCTCTATGCAAATGGAAATTACAATAATAGGATGCTTCCATGTTATAAAACCTTCTACAATCCATGTGCCATTATTTAAATGTTGGGGAAGGTTATTGTTTATGTTCAATGAGTGATGTTTTAGGATATGTCCTAATATTTCCCTCTATTTTTTCCATTGTGGTCCAAGGAAGGAGAAAGGAAAAAAAAAGCAAAAGAAAAGTGAAAAGATTATATTTTTGTCCTCATTTGCAAATATTGAGATTAGATGACTGCAATAACATTAAATTCCAAAAGTATTTCTATGCCCTACCTATGTTTAGAAACCTATGTTTTACCCCAAAGGAAACTTTAATTTTCTGGTTCATAACAGTTGAAGTTACATTCCACTTCTATGAAATAGGTCCTGCAAGTATTCTCCACACAATTTAAAAATGAGGTAACTTTGGCTCCAACAATTTTTTAAGATCAGAGGTTTAGGGCTGGAAAAGATCTCAGAAATGACTTTTCTGGATGTCTCCAAAGTACAAATGGTAAGTAAAATAAGGCCTAGTGAGGTTAGGTGACATGGGCAAGTGAAAGAAGGAGGATCTGAACTTAGGCTTTCTGACATATTTGCCTATGATTACATAGCTACTAAATCGAAAGTAACATTTGGATTCTGATCTCCTAATTCCAAAATTTGCACTGTTCAGTTTATTTGCTTGAAGTTTTAAAAAGCCAATACTGAAAAAAAAATTTTTAGCTAGACTTGATCTGAATGATATTGAAGGAGATTGTATCAATGAAGTAAATAAATTGTATTAATTTCTTGATGTCTTCTCTCATGGAAATTATAGGGCTTTTGGGGAGAGGGTTTATTGTTATTTTTAAAAATTCATTTTATCAGGTGCTCCAAATCACTATTGATCAGAGAAATGCAAATCAAGACAACCCTGAGGTACCACTTCACACCTGTCAGATTGGCTAAAATGACAGGAAAAGTTAATGATGAATGTTGGAGGGGATGTGGGAGGGCTGGGACACTGATGCATTGTTGGTGGAGCTGTGAATGCATACAGCCATTCTGGAGAACAATTTGGAGCTACGCTCAAAAAGTTATCAAACTGTGCATACCCTTTGACCCAGCAGCATTTCTATTGGGCTTATATCCCTAAGAAATCATAAAGGAAGGAAAGGGCCCCACATGTGCAAGAATGTTTGTGGCAGCCCTTTTTGTAGTGGCTAGAAACTGGAAATTGAACAGATGCCCTTCAATTGGAGAATGGCTGAATAAATTATGGTATATGAATATTATGGAATATTATTGTTCTGTAAGAAATGACCAGCAAGTTGATTTCAGAGAGGCTTGGAGAGACTTACATGAACTGATGCTGAGTGAAATGAGCAGAACCAGGAGATCATTATACACGGCAACAACAGTACTATATGACGATCAATTCTGATGGACATGGCTCTCTTCAACAATGAAATGTTTCAAACCACCTCCAATTGTTCACTGAAGAAAGCCATATACACCCAGAGAGAGGGATGTGAAATGTGGACAATAACACAACATTCTCATACTCCTTGATTGATGTTTGCTTACATTGTGTTTCCTTTATCTGATATATTTTTTGTGTAGATAAGATTTTTCTTGCACAACAATGATAAGTTTAGAAATATGTATACATATATTCGATTTGCCAATATTTTAACATAATTAACATGTAGTGGATATCCTGCCATCTAGGGGAGGGGTGGGGAGTTGGGGGAAAAAATCTGTAACATAAAGCTATTTAAGGGTTATTGTTGAAGAATTACCCACACATATGTTATGCAAATAAAATAAAAAAAATAAAATTAAAAAAATTTATTTTATCGTGCCTTTTGTCTTCATGTCACAGTCATTAGCAAAAACATCAGATATAGAAACCTTGTCTGGTAGAATAGAGAATATTTTGACCTTGAAATGCCCACCTCTAACACACACACACACACACACATACTGTGAAGGATAACGTTATTATCCTTTTTCTAAGACTTTCATTGGTTTCTTGATTACTCAGAATTTGACTTGTTCATAGATCTTATACTTTGTAGTTCTTTCTATTTTCTTGGATATGTTATTTTAGTCTGCATCAATTCATACAAATCTTTCTACGTTTATCTGAAATTTTCAAATTTGTCATTTCTTGATGCATAGTAATGTGACAGTACATTCATATAACATAGCTATATATATTTTTTCTAGTAAATTCCTCGTCAGTAGCTATCTATTTTTCTTACAGGATATGTCTTCTAAAAATCCTGTTGTCTTGCCACTTGCTGAAGAGAGTGAACTAAAACTTCAAGAGAAAACAACATGTAGCTTTCAACACATAAGGCATTCTTGTTGCTATATGAGATCTTATTGGAAATTTCTATTTGTTCTTAATTTTGAAGTTTGATTCTATACCTATATATGTATGTATGCCTACATATATATATACATATATATCACTTTATATATATGTAAAATACCTTTACATAAAGTAGAGGCTTTAATTTCTAACTTCTCTTCCTCCCTAGCACTTATAATCATTTACTATTTTTCTTCCTATGTTCAGGACACTGCCTCAAAGAGCTGTTCTTCCATGTGGGTTAAAGCATATCATCTGGAACAATGACAATTTGAAATATTTGAACTGAACCTTTCCTTTTCTTCATGATTAGTGAAAATTAATTGTGTCTCAGTTTTCTTACCCACAAATAGTATGAAATAATTGCAATGGAAATGTTTCCAGGATTCCAGGGAAATGTGAGTGCCTTAAAGACAGGAATCATTTCTTTTTCTTTGTGTCCCCAGAGATTCACACATTATTTTACATAAATAATATGCCTAAATTTTTTTTAGATAAACTTTGTACAGTTTTATAAAGAACAAATTGGGTGGCTTTTTAGAACCCAAAGTTTATAAACCAATAAGATATATACCCTTATAACTTGTAATAGAAAATATACTATTGATGAAGTCATTGAGAGAGAGTATATGTGAAAAAAGAAAAGAGGTTCTAGGAGAGTCTTGGCATATATTTGCAATTAAGAAATATGATATGGATTATCATTTAGCCCAAGAGACTAGGAGACTAGGAGAAGTAGTGATGTCAGTAAGGAAAGAGAGGGGGGAGAGAGAGAGTGAGAGACAGACAGACAGCAGACAGCAGACAGACAGATGGAGAGCAAGAAAACGAGAGAGAGAGAGAGAGAAAGAGAGAGAGAGAGAGAGAGAGAGAGAGAGAGAGAGAGAGAAAGAGAGAGAGAGAGAGAGAGAGAGAGAAGCATAATGAAAACTTTTGGAGAAGAAAAATAATGAGAGGTGAGGCAGGCTAGTATCTGGCAAAAATGGGATAAAGGGAACGGGGAACGGGGATAAAGGACACAGATATAGGGGTTGTTGTTGGACAGGAGGGCCACTTCTTCATCAAAGACTTAAAAAAATAAGGAGCAAATAAGAGGTTATATCAAGGCATTTGAAATGTTTAGTAGTGGAAAAGAGAATAAATGGACCATATTTTCCTAGTAAAGTGTAAGGGAATACCCTTTGCTAAGAACTGAGGGAAAGAGTGATGAGAGAGATTTGAAGCAAGAAGAAAAGGTTGGTAACAATATTGTGGAGTGTGAGACAGGAAATTAATTAGGGAAGAGTATAAAGAGTGCCTTGTTATAAATAGAGTAAGTGAATTTTCAGAGAACAGAGTCCATGGCTTGTAGCAACATTCAGCAGCATAGAGAATAATGATAATTTTTAAAAAATTAGATTGAAATAATTTTGGCTTAGGCAGGGTAATGAAGAATATGAAAAGGCAGATCTGTTGGAAGAGTTTAGGATCAGATTAATGAAAACAAAACAAATTCCAAGCACCTAGTGCTGATTTGGAAGGGAAAAGGAGCCTATAATTTAATGGAAGAAAACAGAAAATTAACTACTATAACTAATTATAAATGGATTAAACACCAATAAAACAGAAAAAAATTCAGAATGGGTAAGAAAACAAGACAATAGTTTGCTACACATAAGACACATGTTTAAAGCATTCATTATAAGTCAAAACTAGGAACTGGAACCAAATCTATTTTGCTTCAGGTGAATTTTTTAAAAAGGAATTTCAATTGTTATTTCAGATAAGGCAGCAGTAAAAACTGATACTGTCCAGAGAGATACACAAGGGAATAACATTATGCTTAAAGGCATCACCATAAAAAAAATCATTATTAAATGTATGTGCACCAAATGCACCAAATGTTATAAAGTCTAAATTTCAATCTAAATATAAAACAGTAAAATATTGAAGCAATAATAATAATTAATTTTTACTATTTCTTTCGGAGATATCTACATATAATAGAAAGATTTTAAAAACTATATATTTCAACAGATTGTTGTAAAAATGTAGATTCAGAAGATCTATCCTATGATTTTTTAAAAGAAATAATAAAAAGCATTCACATTTCTCAATATCAAGTGATTTATGAAAACTGATCATATGCTTGGACATAAAGAAATCACAAATTAATATACAAATGGAGACATTTAATAATCTTATTTGCATCCTATAATGCAATAAGACAATGACTAATAAAGAGAAAAATAAGCCAAAGATACAGTCTTAAAGGAAGACTAAGTAACAACATCTTTAATAATTAGGCAGTCAAGGACAATCACAGAAGTAATAAATAGTTTATCAAAGGGAATAATGAGAAAAATTCCATAATTAGAAATTTTAGAAGATAATAAGCTGCTAAACCAGTGTTCAGTGGAAAATTTGTGTCTCTGAAAATATACATTAACAACAAAAAATAAGATAAATGAATTGAGTGTGCCAATTGGAAATCTAGAACATATAATGCCAAAGAAGATATTTTTAAAATCAAGGAACTACATAATAGAATTAATGATTTTATTACTCTGGATAGAACTTTAAAGGATAAAGTAGTCCAATCCCATCATTTTGTAGATGAGATACAACTGAAAAATTAAAAAAAAAAGACTATTGAATGTATATGCAGACAATTCTCAGATATACCCTTCTTATTTGACCTCTTAGTCTTGCATCAATTGGAAATCTGGAATTGGTTGAACTATAGACATCTCAAACTTAAGCTATTCAAAAGAAAACTCAGTATCTTCTCCCAAACACTATACTCTTTCCAACTTTCCTATTCTATCAACAGTACTACCATCCCCTTTTAAGAGTCACTGTGACTTAAACTAGATTTCTTCCTGGACTCTTCCCTTGCACTCAATTCACATAATCCATTGATTACCAAGATATTATCATTTCTATCTTCACAATATCTCTTAGATTTGTCCCCTTCTCTCCATCCATATAGGTATTCCCCTGGTACATGCTAGCAGCATCTCATATTTTAATTGAAAATTCACTGATATTCATTGGTGATTTTGTCAATGGTAATATTTATTCCCTTGCTTCCTAAATTTTGGGCTTTTTTGGATCATATTAGTCTCAGAAGGGACTTGTTGATTTCTTTGTTTTTGAAAATTATTTGTGTAACACATATATTTGTTCTTTAAATTTCCATCTGGATCAAGATTTGGTTTGTTTTTGTGGCTTACATGATTCCTCTAAGATTGAAATGTTTAAATTATCTGTTTATAATTTCATTAATTTGAGTAATTTGTAGCTATGTATCTGTTAGTTTTATAGAATCTGATTGCCCTAGAGAATCAACTAAAAACTATTAGAATTAATCCACAACTTTAGCAAAGTTGCAGGATACAAAATAAATCCACATAAATCATCATCATTTTTTTTACATCACTAACAAAATCCAATAGCAAGAGATACAAAGAGAAATTCCATTTAAAATTACTGTCAATAGTATAAAATACTTGGGAATCTATCTGCCAAGTGAAAGTCAGGAACTATATGGCAAAACTACAAAACACTTTCCACACAAATAAAGTCAGATCTAAACAATTGGAAAAATATCAAGTGCTCTTGGATAGATTGAGCAAATATAATAAAGATGACAATACTACCTAAATTAATTATTTATTTAGTGCTATACCAATCAAACTCCCAAGAAACTATTCTACTGACCTAGAAAAAAAAACAAAATTCATCAGAAAGAACAAAAAATCAAGAATTTCAAGGCAATTAATTGGAAAAAAAAAAAAGCAAATGCAGGTGACCTAGCTGTATCAGATCTAAAACTATATTATAAAGCAGTGATCATCAAAACCATTTGCTACTGGGCTAAGAAACAGAGTAATTGATCAGAATAAGTTAGATTTGCAGGACAAAATAGTCAAAGATTATAGTAATCTAGTATTTGAAAAAACCAAAGACCACAGCTTTTGGGATAAGAACTCACTATTTGACAAAAACTGCTGGGAAAATTGGAAACTAGTATGGCAAAAACTAGGCATTGACCCACCCCTAACACCATATACCAAGATAAGGTTGAAATAGGTTCATGATCTAGATATAAAGAACAATATTTTAAACAAATTAGAAGAACATAGGATAGTTTACCTCTCAAATCTGTGAAAGAGGAAGGAATTTGTGATCAAAGAACTAGAGATCATTATTGATCACAAAATAGATAATTTTGATTATATTAAATTAAGAAGTTTTTGTACAAACAAAACTAATGCAGACAAGATTAGAAGGGAAACAATAAACTGGGAAAACATTTTTACATTTCTAATATAGAGAGAGAATTAACTCAAACTTATAAGAATTCAAGCCATTCTCCAATCGATAAATGGTCAAAGGATATGAACAGACAATTTTCAGATGAAGAAATTAAAACTATTTCTAGTCATATGGAAAGTTGCTCCAAGTCACCATTGATCAGACAAATGCAAATTAACACCACTCTGAGATACCATTACACACCTCTCAGATTGGCTAAGATAACAGGAAAAGATAATGATGAATGTTGGAGGGGATGTGAGAAAACCGGGACACTGATACATTGTTGGTGGAACTGTGAACAGATCCAACCATTCTGGAGAGCAATTTGGAACTATGCTCAAAATGTTAGCAAACTGTGCATATCCTTTGACCCAGCAGTGTTTCTACTGGGCTTATATCCCAAAGAGATCTTAAAAGAAGAAAAGGCACCCACATGTGCAAAAATGTTTGTGGCAGCCTTTTTTTGTAGTGGCTAAAAACTGGAAACTTAATGGATCCCCATTAAATTGGAGAATGACTGAATAAATTATGGTATATGAATGTTTTAGAATATTATTGTTCTGTAAGAAACGACCAACAGGATGATTTCAGAGAGGCCTGGAGAGACTTACAGGAACTGATGTTAAGTGAAATGACCAGGAGATCATCATACTGGCAACAACATGGCAACAACAAGACTATACAATGATCTATTCTGATGGACATGACTCTTCTCATGTAAGATGATTTAAACCAGTTCCAATTGTTCAGTGATAAGAAAGCCATATACACCCAAAGACAGAGGCCTGTGGGAACTGAGTGTGGACCACAGCATAGCATTTTCATGATTTCTATTGATGTTTGCTTGCATTTTATTTTCCTTCTCAGGTTTTTTTTTTT
>JAJPUD010026848.1:0-16105 GCA_023553655.1 Myrmecobius fasciatus
GTTCAAATACATTCTCAAGACACATACTAGCTGGGTGACTCTGGTCAAATCATTCAAATCTGTGGGTCTCAGATTTCTCATCTATAAAATGAGCTGTAAATGGCAAAACACTCCAATGTCTTTTTCAAGAAAATCCCAAATGGGATCAGAGAGCAGGACTGAAAATGACTGAACAATAAAAACTTTGATCACTTAATTCCAACCTAAGGCAGGGAAGCCCAAACATTTCAGCAATGCCATTGGCCTAAATCCCATTAGCCTAATGGCTTGTTTTTCAAAATTTAATTTAATTTCTTCCCTATTCATCCAGTTTCTTCCCTCCCTGCTAAGCCTGCTTCTCTGGCTTTCTCCCTGCTCATCTGTAAGGGACAGATTTTCTTCAGGGCAACAGAAGGAAGCTGAGAGAAGAAAACCAACAAAACTCTCTGGAATGTTTGATAAGGAAAGAAAGATACACCACTATTTTGTGATGTTTCTGGCAAATAAATAAATAAATGAAAAAACACACACACACATACACATCAATCCCTTTCTCCTTCTTTCTCCAAAAATTTCTTTGAAGGAAAATAAAAAGATTCATCAAGACATCAACAATGATAGCCAGCATTTATATTCCGCTTCAAGAATTATAAAGACATCCCCACCCCACCCCGGACTCAATCCTGAGAGACAGATGCTATTATTAACTACATTTTACAATTCACAAAACTAAGGCTAAGAGAGTTTAAGTAACTTGCCCAGAGTTACCCAACTAAGCTTCTGAAACAAGTTGTAAATTTGTATCTCCCTGGTTCTATGCATTGTATCTATTTCACCACCATTTTTCTTGAGAAAAGATACCTAAAGAAAGCTATGCTCTGTTGAGTCAGCCTCTGGCTCTTTTCTATATGTACAGGCAGGTGAGTCTTCTCCCATGTGTGGGATAGCAGCCCTTTCATAAGTTTTCCAAGGACAGAATTTCTTGTGTGGATTTCTGTGCCATAACACCCCCTCAAGCTACTCATTTCAGTACAGTAGAGCTGATTGACTCGGATAGTGACTGTATTTTAGGAAATCTTAGCTAAGAGCTGATAAAACTATCTGGGGCAAGGAAATGAGACAGCAGATAGGCTGGAAAGGGCAATTATTCCATAAAGCAGCAGCTTTAATGGGAAATACTCTGGATATTTCAACCTTACTATAAAGGGAGAGGGTTAGAGGTAAGAATGAGGAATGGGAAAAGAACAATTTGTTCTTCACTATCAGTCCTGCCTCTTCCCAGATAGAGGATAGCTTGTGAAAGGTCCCAAGTTTTCCAAGTAGAAGGACCTTTTGTGCAAATAGCACCTTGCAGAATAAGGCTATGTATTCATTTTGAACCAGCCCTGCTAGAAGAGAGTAAATTTATGCTGCCAGGTTCTGACCAATTCAATTCATGTAGGTTTAGGAGATAGCTGGTAGTACTGAAACCAGAGAGACTATCCTAAATCTGGAAGTAAAAGGGACCTCGAGGAAGAGAGGGATCTAATCACAGACCCTTATCCCTATTTTAATAAATGAATAAATTAAGGTCCAGCTACATTCAAGATCCCACAGTTCTTTTTAGAAATGGGATATGAATTCCATCCTCTGTGTTGAAAACAAATGCTTTTTCCTCTGTACTACATTGTATACTTATTTGACTGCCTGTCTTTCAGGATTTGTAACAAGTCTTACAGGGGCAGCTATGTGATAACAGTAGATAATTGCCAAGTCTACAGTCAGTAAGACCTGAGTTCAAATCCACATTAAGAAACTTACTCTGTGAACCAAAATATACTTACTTGATTGTCTGTCTTTAAAAGCTTCTAGCAGATCTTATCAAGGGCAGCTAAGTGGTGCAGTAGATAGTGTGCCAAGTCTATGTAAGTAAGATCTGAGTGCAAATCCAGATTCAGACACTTACTATATAACCCTATTTTGCCTGTTTCCTCATCTATAAAATGAGCTGTAGAAGGAAATAACATACCACTCCAATATTTTTACCAAGAAAACAAAAACAAAAAGGGTCATAAAGAGGCAGTCACTATTGAAAACACCAAACAACAAATTTTGTTTTATGCATTTAAAATCAGTCTGAGAAAAGTTCCAAAGACTTCCCTAGACTGCCAAAGAGGTTCATACCATTCAGAAAAGGATTTAAAAAAAAAAAACCTTCTTTAGGCAAATTCCAACTATAAAGATAATGACTTTTCCCTGTAAGAGTTTAAAATTTCTTTAGTCACCTCAGCTCACTCATATCACATTTCATATGCAAGGAAAAAAATTGTGTAAAGACATAGACTTGTTTGTAAATCATACAAAAGCTTTAGAAAGAAAAGTGTTATTATATGCTCTAAAATATCTGCAGACCCAACATATACTGACCTCTAACACCTGCCAAAGATATCTGGCGATGAAGCAGCTTCAATATTCAAAGGCAAGGCTGGGAGTAGAAGTTCATGGCAAGGACTAGGATATTTCTTCTTGTTTTTCAATTTCATAAACCATTATGAAACAATCATTATGTTCAAGATAATAACCTGACCATAGGGGCTAAAAAGACAAAAAAAAAAAAAAAAAAAAAAACAACCATTCTGGAGAGCAGTACCACTATTGGATCTATAAACCAAGAAAATCATAAATAAGGGGAAAAGACCCATATGTGCAAAAATGTTTGTAACAGTTCTTTTTGTGATAGCAAAGAATTGGAAAATGAGTAGGTGCCCATCAATTGGGGAATGGGTGAATAATTTGTGGTATATGAAGGTAATGGAATATTATCGTTGTATAAAAAATTATGAGCAAGTTAATTTTAGAGAGGCCTAGAAAGATTTCTATGAATTGATGCTGAGTGGAATAAGCAGAAGTAGGAATACATTTTATACAAAATAACAACAAGATTTTTTGATGATCAATTATGAAAGACTTGGTTCTTCTCAGTGCTTCAGTGATCCCAGATCATCCCAATAAACTTTGGATAGAAGATGCCATCTGCATCCAGAAAAAGAACTATGGAAATGGAATGTAAATCAACACATGTTATGTTCACTTCTTTTTTCTGTTCTTTTTTTTCTCTCTCATGATTTTTCCCTCTTGTTCTGATTTTTTCTCTCCCTACATGATTCATAAAGAAATGTGTATTTAAAAAGTCAATATGCATGTATAACTAGAAAAATCAAACAATTAAATAAAATTTTTTTAAAAAACCAACAATAGAGGGGCAGAGCCAAGATGGCGGAGTGAAAAGGTGACTTTCTGCCTCTCCTCCCATCTTCTCTCAAATCAACAATAAAATAAGCCTCTGAACTGATCTTCAAGTCAACGAACTCAGAAATATTTGGACACTTCTTGCTGAAGAACTTCATATCAGGTTTGTCTAACTTGGACAGAGAGATAAATAGAGGACTCCTGTGTAGGCCGGAAGTGAGGGTGGGACTCAGTTCAGCTCATCGTAGCAGAAATTCCAAACTCCAAACTCCAAATTCCAAACACCTGGAGTTTATCTGAGGCACTCAGGACACTCTGCCCTGATTGGGGGCAGGTGTTCTGGAAGATTTGCCTTGTTTAAGGAGTAATTCTGACTTATTCCTAGCCCCCACCAGCCCAGCACCTTAAGTTAATTCGCCAAAGTGCCCCAGGGCAAAGATCTTCAGCTGCCTTTCAGCTGCCGTTTTTTTTCCCTACCTTAAAGAGATATCCACGCTGTCTAAAAAAAAAAATGAAGAAGCAAAAGAGAGCTCTCACCATAGACAGCTTTTATCAAGACAAAGAAGCGATGACCCCAGATCCTGAGGTTCCTTTAGAAAAAATACCAGAAGAAGGTATTAAAGACCATCACTGGTCACTTTTTCAAAAGGCCTTTCTGGAAGATTGCATAAAGAACCTCAAAAGAGAGCTGGAGGATAAATGGGAAAATAAACTGAAATCAGTGCAAGAAGGATATGATGCCCTGCAAAAGAGACATGAAAAAGACACCAATTTATTGAAAAATAAAATTAGTGAAGTGGAAAAAGAGTGCAATGAACAAATTGGCCAGTTACAAAAGGAGCTTAAAAAGGTAACTGAAGAAAACAACACTTTAAAAATAAGAATTGAACAAATGCAAGTGAATGACTCACTAAGACTTGAAGAATCAGTCAAACAAAAACAAAAAAATGAAAAATTAGAAGAAAATATGAAATATCTCCTAGGAAAAACAACTGACTTGGAAAATAGATCTAGGAGAGACAATCTAAGGATTATTGGACTTCCTGAAAGCCATGATGAAAAAAAGAATCTAAACACTATCTTCCAGGAAATCCTGAAAGAAAACTGCCCTGAGATTGCAGAATCAAAAGGCAAAATCACCATTAAAAGAATCCACCGATCACCTCCTGAAAGAGACCCCAAAATTAAAACCCCAAGGAATATTGTGGCTAAATTTCAGGACTATAGCACCAAGGAAAAGATTCTGCTAGCAGCTAGAAAGAAACAATTCAAATACCAAGGATCAATAATTAGAATCACACAGGATCTGTCAGCCTCCACATTGAAGGGTCGAAGGGCCTGGAACCAGATATTCCGAAGGGCAAAGGAACTTGGATTACAGCCAAGAATAACCTATCCAGCTAGAATGAGCATTATCCTCCAGGGAAAAAGATGGTCATTCAATGCTGTGAATTTCATCTATTTCTAATGAAAAGACCGGATCTGAACAAAAAATTCGACATCCAAACACAGAACTCAAGAGATGCATAAAAAGGTAAAAAGGAAAGGACTCTTGAGAACTTTATTTTTACTAGGGGGATACTTAAAGTTTGGGGGTATAATTAACTAGATATTACTTTGATAATATGAAAAAGAGAACTAGAGGGGGAAAGGTTGTCATACTGGGGAAAAGACAGAAAAAGTGGTAAAATAAGATCTAAAAAAAAAGGGAGGTAAAAACAAGGTAAAATCACTTGAAGAGGCAAAGAAAACCTAATATAATGGAGAGAAAGAGGGGAGGGAGATGAGTATTGTGTAAATTTTACTCTCATCAGGTTGGGCTCTAAAAGTGTATATTAGACATTTGATTTCACATAGAAACTTGTCTGTTGCTAGAGGGAAGTGGGAGGGAAAGGAGGAAAAGTAAGTAACAAACTAATAGAAGGGAAAATAGAAGATTCAGGGGAAAGGAGTAAAAACAGGGGGAGGGGATCTAAAGGGTGGAGTATTGTTGGGGGGAGGGGGTCATCAAAAGCAAAGTACTGAGGAGGGGGGAAGGGAGAAAGGGGAAAGGAAAGGGGAAAACATAACTTGGGTAAATAAGATGGCAGGAAATAAAGAATTAGTTATTCTAACTGTGAATGGGAATGGGATGAACTCTCCCATAAAGCGGAAGTAGATAGCAGATTGGATTAAAAACCAGAATCCCACAATATGTTGTCTACAAGAAACACATCTAAAACATAGTGACACATATAGGATGAAGGTAAATGGCTGGAGCAGAAAATATTATGCTTCAGGTGAACAAAAAAAAGCAGGGGTAGCAATCCTTATCTCAGATCAAGTAAAAGCCAAGATAGATCTAATCAAAAGAGATAAGGAAGGAAACTATATTTTATTAAAGGGTACCATAGATAATGTAGCAATATCTATATTAAATATATACGCACCAAGTGCAATAGCATCCAAATTCCTAGGGGAGAAATTAAGAGAGATGCAAGAAGAAATAGACAGCCAAACTATACTAGTGGGGGATCTCAACCTTGCTCTCTCAGAATTAGATAAATCAAACCACAAAATAAACAAGAAAGAAACTAGGGAGATAAACCAATTGTTAGAAAAGTTAGGTATGATAGCTCTATGGAGAAAGTTGAATGGAGACAGTAGGGAGTTTACTTTTTTCTCAGCAGTCCATGGAACCTATACAAAAATTGACCATGTGTTAGGGCATAAAAACCTCAAAATCAAATGCAGAAAGGCAGGAATAGTAAATGCATCCTTTTCAGATCATGATGCAATAAAAATCACATGCAATATAAGGCCAGGAGAAAATAAACCAAAAGTTAATTGGAAATTAAATAATCTAATCCTGAAGAATGAATGGGTGAAAGAGCAAATCATAGACACAATCAATAATTTCATCGAGGAGAATGACAATAAGGAGACAACATACCAAAATTTGTGGGATACGGCCAAAGCGGTTATAAGGGGCAATTTTATATCTCTAGATGCTTACTTGCATAAAATAGAGAAAGAAAACATCAATGAATTGGGCTTATTATTAAAAAAAACTAGAAAAAGAACAAATTAAAAACCCTCAATTAAATACCAAATTGGAAATTTTAAAAATAAAAGGAGAAATTAATAAAATTGAAAATAAGAAAACTATTGAGTTAATAAATAAAACTAAGAGTTGGTTCTATGAAAAAACCAACAAAATAGATAAGCCTTTAGTTAATTTGATAAGAAAAAGGAAAGAGGAAAATCAAATTGTTAGTCTCAAGAATGATAAGGGAAAACTTTCCTCCAATGAAGAGGAAATTAGAGCAATAATTAGGAGTTACTTTGCCCAACTTTATGCCACTAAGTTTGATAATCTAAATGAAATGGAGGAATATCTACAAAAATATAAATTGCCAAGGTTAACAGAAGAGGATATAAATTATTTAAATAGCCCCATATCAGAAAAAGAAATAGAACAAGCTATTAACCAACTCCCTAAGAAAAAATCTCCAGGGCCAGATGGATTTACATGTGAATTCTACCAAACATTCAAAGAACAATTAATTCCAATACTACACAAACTATTTGAGAAAATAGGGACAGAAGGTATACTGCCAGAATCCTTCTATGAGACCGATATGGTACTGATCGCTAAACCAGGTAGGGTGAAAACAGAGAAAGAAAACTATAGACCAATTTCCCTAATGAATATTGATGCAAAAATTTTAAATAAGATATTAGCAATGAGATTACAGAAAGTCATCCCCAGGATAGTACACTATGACCAAGTAGGATTTATACCAGGGATGCAAGGCTGGTTCAATATTAGGAAAACTATCAGCATAATTAATTATATTAATAACCAAACTAACAAAAACCATATGATTATCTCAATAGATGCAGAAAAAACCTTTGATAAAATCCAACACCCTTTCCTATTAAAAACACTAGAGGGTATAGGAATAAATGGGCTTTTCCTTAAAATGATCAGTAGCATCTATTTAAAACCAACAGCAAGCATCATATGTAATGGAGACAAACTAAAACCATTCCCAATAAGATCAGGAGTGAAACAAGACTGCCCACTGTCACCATTACTATTTAACATTGTATTAGAAATGTTAGCTTTAGCAATAAGAGAAGAAAAAGAGATAAAAGGAATCAGAGTAGGTAATGAAGAAACCAAATTATCACTCTTTGCAGATGACATGATGGTATACTTAGAGAACCCTAGAGACTCAACTAAAAAACTACTAGAAACAATTCACAACTTTAGCAAAGTGGCAGGATTCAAAATTAATCCACATAAATCATCAGCATTTTTATATATTACTAACAAAGTTCAGCAGCAAGAGATGCAAAAAGAAATTCCATTCCAAATAGCAGATGATAGGATAAAATATTTGGGAATCTATCTGCCAAGGAAAAGTCAGAAACTATATGAACTAAACTACAAAACACTTTCCACACAAATAAAATCAGACTTAATCAATTGGAAAAATATTAAGTGCTCATGGGTAGGCAGAGCGAACATAATAAAAATGACAATACTATCCAAAGTAATCTACTTATTTAGTGCCATACCAATCAAACTCCCAAGAAATTATTTTACAGATCTAGAAAAAATAGTAGCAAAGTTCATTTGGAAGAACAAAAGGTCAAGGATTTCAAGGGAATTAATGAAAAAAAAGGCAGATGAAGGTGGCCTTGCTGTACCAGATCTAAAACTATATTATAAAGCAGCGGTCATCAAAACCATTTGGTACTGGCTAAGAAATAGAGCAGTCCATCAGTGGCACAGGATAGGTTATCAGGACAACCTAGGCAATAACCTTAACAATCTAGGGTTCGATAAACCCAAAGACCCCAGTTTTTGGGATAAATACTCACTATTCGGCAAAAACTGCTGGGAAAATTGGAAACTAGTGTGGAAGAAATTAGGGCTTGACCTATACCTAACACCACATACCAAGATAAGATCTAAATGGGTTCATGATCTAGATATAAAGAGGGACTTTGTAAGCAAGTTAGAGGAACGTAATATAGTTTATCTCTCAGACCTGTGGAGATGGAATAAATTTATGTCCAAAGAAGACCTGGAACTCCTAATTGAACACCAGATGGATAATTTTGATTATATTAAGTTAAAAAGTTTCTGTACAAATAAAACAAATGCAGACAAGATTATGAGGGAAGCATCAAATTGGGAAATCATCTTTACATTTAAAGGTTCTGATAAAGGCCTCATTTCTAAAATATATAGAGAATTGTCTCATATATATGAGAATTGAAGCCACTCTTCAATAGATAAGTGGTCAAGGGATATGAACAGACAATTTTCAGATGATGAAATTAAAACCATCTCTAGTCATATGAAAAGTTGTTCCAAATCACTATTGATCAGAGAAATGCAAATTAAGACAACCCTGAGGTACCACTACACACCTGTCAGATTGGCTAAAATGACAGGAAAAAATAACGATGAATGTTGGAGGGGATGTGGGAAAACTGGGACACTAATACATGATTGGTGGAACTGTGAACAGATCCAACCATTCTGGAGAGCAATTTGGAGCTATGCTCAAAAAGTTGTCAAACTGTGCATACCCTTTGACCTAGCAGTGTTTCTACTGGGCCTTTATCCCAAAGAGATCTTAGAGGAGGGAAAGGGACCCATATGTGCAAGAATGTTTGTGGCAGCCCTTTTTGTAGTGGCTAGAAACTGGAAAATGAAGGGATGCCCATCAATTGGAGAGTGGCTGAATAAATTATGGTATATGAATGTTATGGAATATTATTGCTCTGTAAAAAACGACCAGCAGGACAATTTCAGAGAGGCCTGGAGGGACTTGCATGAACTGATGCTGAGGGAAACGAGCAGAACCAGGAGATCATCATACACAGCAACAACAGTATTACATGATGATCAATTCTGATGGACATGGCTTTCTGCAACAAAGAATTGTCTCAAACCAGTTCCAATTGTTCACTGAAGAAAACCATATACTCCCAGAGAGAGGGATATGAAATATGGACCACAACATAACATTTTCATGATCTCTATTGATATTTGCTTGCATTGTGTTGCCTTTCTCTGATTTTCTTTTTTTTTTTTCTTGTAGATAGGATTTTTCTTGCATAACTTGTCAAGCATTTCAACATTATTAACATGTAGTGGACTTCCTGCCATCTAGGGGAGGGGAGGAGACTGGGGGTAAAATTGGTAATGGAAAGCTTTGTAAAGATCAATGCTGGGGAACTACCCATACGTATGTTATACAAATAAAAAGCTTTAATAAAAAAAAAAACCAACAATAAAGAGAGTCCCTCTCCTCAATGCACTTCCCTTGAATAGAAAAAAAAAATGCCAAAAGACAGTGTACTGGTCAAAAGTCCCTTTAATATCATCCTTATTGAAGTACTAACTGGTTTCAATATTTAAAGGACTGTCATAGTAAGAGGAATTAGACCTGTTCTATTTATCTCTGGAAGAGTAGAAGGACAGATTGAAACCTCGGAGAGACAGATTTAGGCTTGATGAAAGGATAACAACAATTGATGACCATTATGAAATGGATGATTCCTCAGGGGAGATCCTGAAGTAGAGGCTGGAGAACTATTTGTCAGAATATTTTGGAAGGGATTTCTGTACAGATTTGACTAAATTAGGAATTCCAAGCTTGGGGCATATAAACCTTTAGAGGGTTCAAAAAGTTTCTCAGGGAATATTTGGTAAATAACTATATTATCCTGTTGAATATGAATTAAAGAGAAATGGTGGTGAATAGAGGTAGGGAGAGAGTGTTATGATCCATCTGAAAAATTTGAAAGAATCAAGTAAAGGAATAATTCCTACTGATCAAAAGCATTAAATAACATTTAGATATGAAACTTTTCATAGAGAAAAAAATCAGTAACAGTGATGTAGTACAGGATAAGCCAAATGAACTTCCCAATAAACAGAAACTTTGATTTCAAATCAATGAAGTTCCAAATTTTAGATGTACTCCTGAAGAAGTCCATTATTTTTTGTCTAAACATGATCATAAAGCTTTGTTTCCATTCATGAAAGTTTATCTTTGTGAATCAGAATCTTCAGTCTTATTCTCAAATTCAAAGCAAGAAGCAAAATGGAGGTTGAACATGACATGTAGAAATCTCTTTCCAAAACTATTTTTTTGGTTGTTCAGTGATGTCAGTCATGTCTGACTCTTCATGATTCACTTTTTCTTGACAAATTCAGTGTTATAATTTACCATTTCCTTCTCCAACTTATTTTGCAAGTGCGGAAATTGAGGTAAACAGGGTTAAGTGACTTTCCCAGGATCACCTCTCTAGTAAGTGTCTGAAGCCAGATTCAAATTGGAATCATTCTGACTCCAGATCCTCCACTCTATCAACTGTACCGCCTAGCTGCCTAAACTCCCAAAACTATGTCAAATATAAAATTGTTGGTTGACAAATAAAATCAAGTCTCAACTAATTTATTTGATTGTATGCCAATAATTAGCAATTATTATGCTAAAATTTTCATATGCCAAATAGTTCTTTTATGAAAAAATTATTCAATCACTTTGATTTCCTGTGAAGATAAGTATAGTAAACTTGGATTTATTTTCTTCTATGTAGAATTGAACATATGAGAAGGTTTATTGAAAGCCAATTGATCTGGAGACTAGGAAAAGTTTAGTAAACTCCTTGCCTAGGTGATGTCATTTTCAACTCTCATTCTGTGGAAATTAGGGAAAAGGAGCATTTCAAATTTCCCTTTAGACTGCCCAATTATAGTAATATACCTTGGCCCTAAACCCATTCCAAGAGAGCCACCAGAGGCACCCTTTCCAAATGTGCCATTAGGACCCATTTAAAAGATCAGCAGATCAACAAAATCCTAACTGAAGGAGGCTCACCTTAGTCAGAGCAACACACTGTGCTCATTCTCTGAGCTCTATTTTCTTTGTCTATGAAATTTAAAGATTGAATTACATGACCTCTAAGGTCCTTTTCAGATTTAATATTCTATGAAAAAAGGGAAGAAACATTTATTTAGCACCTACTCCATGCCAGGCACTATGTTAAATGATTTACAAATACTATCTCATTGGATCCTCACAACAACCCCAGGAGAGAGGTGCTATTCCCCATTTTATGGAAGCAAACATTAAATGACTTGCTTAGGGTCACCTGGGCAATAAGTATGTGATGCTTTACCTGGCTTCCTATAGCCTGGGCTTCCTAAATCTAGGCCCAGGATTCTATTCGCTGTCCACCTAGCTGCCTTTAAAACTATGAGTCAATGATGCTATCAGATTATAAACTCTTTGAGGGTAGGAATTTAATATCAATTCATGGAAGTCTTTCCAGGCTTTTCTAATATCAACCTGTCCATTATTTCTTACAGAACAATATTAATATACTATAACTTATTCAGCCATTCCCCAACTAATGGACATTCATTTAATTCCAATTTCTTGTCACTATAAAAAGGAACCTAAGTTGTCTTAACAAAAAACTGAAACACCTACTTCTTTAATCTTTATTTGAAGGTATTACTATTATTCATCCAGAATTTTAGGATAGTAAATAGCAGGAAGAGAAAGCTCTAAATTTCAATCTATAGTTAATCAAATAATAGACAACAGGAATTTAGGACCTCTATTTGGATGTAAAGTGCTATGGGATTTAGATGACCTCTTGGATCCATTCATGTCTTACCCTGAGAGATGAAACTACTGCAATGGGGCAGTGACACCTGGAAAAGACAGTCCCCTTACAATGTCTGAAGGGAGCCCCACATTTTTCTGCCCTTTATCAAACAGGTATATTGGTCTTCTTTACTATAGTGAGCTACTGCTCTCTTTGGTTTAATTGCTTATGTTAGATAATAATGAATTGTTATGGAATTCTCTACCCTTTTGGATACTTAAAAGGAAGCAGAAGGCACCAAATGGCTTCTTTTGCCCTGGTAGAAGCCAGGATCTTATTGTGCCTCACACTGCTGCCTACTGCTTGAAGTAAAGGAAGTAGGAAAGGGGCTGACTTAATATGCATATAAATTCAAGTATTTACTGAGCCATAAGAGATTGTTATGAGATGCATCTCTCATTCATAGTTTATAGGAAAATAGATGAAAAGTGTCAGATGAAATCAGGAGATAAGCACCATGAATACATTTTCTTCCTTTACCCCGGGGGAAAAAAAAACAAGCTTACCATGGCTTTCTATGTATAAATAAATAATAATAATAATAAATATAAATTGTTTTGTGAAAACCCTTGTTATCTTTATTGTATTTTATGTTTCTTTGTGTTTCTACCATTCCTTTTGAGTCAATGCCCTCTTTTGTATGTGAATGAGTATTATATGTTCTTTAAACTGACTGTCTTCTTTGGCAGTCTGATGGCATGAATCAGAAGAGGGTGGGTAGGGTGAAGGAGCTGGAAAGGACCTGAGAGATCACCTCATTAGAAGTCTAAGATCAGAAGTCAAAGAATATTAGGGATTTTCTTAATGTCTTATTTTCAATAGGTGTCAACTCCAGATTTTAAGAGTTAGTTAGAATCCAGTTCTCCTCTACATATACCAAAACCCTCATGTGGAGGGATAATAAAGGATTACACTAACCTGCAATTCCATTTGTTACCCAAAATCCCCCAATAAAAATGTATCTGCTTACAGAATAGCCTTGGAGTGATGCAGGGGAAGATCATCAGTCCGGAGAAAAAGAACCTGAATTCAAATCCAGCCTCAGACACATACTGGCCATGTGACTTTCAGTATGGCACTTAATCTCATTTTCTTCAGTTTCTTCATCAATAAAACAAGCCAGAAAAGGAAATGGCAAACCACTCCAGTATCTTTGCCAAGAAAATCTTAATTGGGATCAAGAGGAGTTGGACATGATTGAAATGACTCAACAACTGGAGCACTGACACAGACACATATAATATGATAGTGAGGTACCATTGTATTTACAGTAAACCCTTGCACAGTGTGAAGGAGAAAAGGTGAAAAGGAGGTCAAGGTCTTCTGATTTATGTGGAAACTGCAGGTTTTAGTCAGTTCATTTTCTAGCATGCCAAATGTCTCTGGAAAATAGGATCTCTATATATGAGGATAGACATCTACGAGGACCTCCGGAGGGCAACAGGGTAAAAAAAAGGCAGAAGAGCAAGATCTTTTCCCCAAACACTAGTAAGCTGGAGCTTGGTGAGAAGTCAACCAATAATGGTAGAAAATTGAGAAAGTTATTCTCTTTCCAGGAGTGGGCTTTGGGGCTAAATAAACCTGTGCCTTTAAGTGGCTAGAGTTGGGAAGCATTTCCCTTCTAGAACTTGTTGGAAGTGGGACAGATTCCAGCCAAATCAAAGCAAGGATAGCAGAACCTGCTGCATAAATGTATTTTTTTTTCTTTTCTAGTTTTCACAGGTGAAACCCCTTGGCCAGCTCAAGCAATATTTCAAAACACAAAGAGAGAAGCCAATTCTCTCCTGTGGATCAGGTTTTTGTCTTTTAAACCTTTTCATCAAAGACCAGATATTGTTCCCAGTTAAGTGGCCTGATGCTCCTTAATTTTCTCCATCTGGTTTCAATCAGCATCCACAGTGACAGGAAGAGGAATAGATTATGAGCCGGTGGGTCATCCAAAGTGTACATAGGGAGACAGTGGAGAGGTCATGAGTAGCATTCTCAGGAGAGGGGACGTGGAACAATAGGTAGAGAACTAGTTTCAGAGCCAGGAATAGCTAGTCCCAGCTCTGACACAGAGTGAGTGACATGACAAAGTTGGGCAAGTCACTTAAATTCTCAGTGCCTTCACCAAGTCTACAAGCTAGGGAGAAAGTGCCAAGCTTCACTGGCAGAGAAAATTGCCTGGACCTATAAAATGACAGATGTTTAATTTGTGTTTTTTTAAGTCACTTCCCAAACTTTTAAATTACTTGAACTTTAATTTTCCCTAACTGCTGGGTGTCAGAGGTGAGGCTTTAGCACCAGAGCTCTCTTAATTTAGGGTCAATATTAAGATGAAATAAAGTGCTCACAAATCATTGAAGAGTAAACAAAAGAAGGTTTACTTTTCTCTAAGACAGCAAGGATATGGAGGCATGTAGTTTTCCGTCATCTCTATATGGAAATATTTGTTCACCAGGGCAAGGTTGATTGGTTGATTATTATCCTTTGTTCTTGAAGAGGACCAAAGTGACATCACTACATTGGGAGCAAGGTATCATGTGCCCATTGTGACTGAACAGACAAATCCAAGCTTAGAAGGTGCAGGCATAGATTGGACACAAATTATCTATATGAACATTTGAGTATTATGAGGGACTCGGTGGTCTTCAGAAATCCACCAAATCTGAAGGGTCCAGTTGCTCATGGCTGGAACTTTTTTAATGCCTTTAAGTGAACAGGAGACTGTCTCCAGGAAGCCAAGATCAATCAGGTGCCATGGACTGCTTTATAAAATTAATCCCTAAGAACAAGGAAAAGAAGAATGTCCTGGGTTCATCTACATTGTGGATGGGGACAAAGATATTAATCTTATCACACTGCATCATATCAAACTATTACTATGAATTATTTATTACTATAAATAAAAATTTCCAGGGCATTCACAGGATAGTATAATTTAGAGACAGAAGGGATTGTAAAGATAATCTAATCTATTTTAACCTGTGATAATAATTTAATCATATTTTTCAGATGAGTACACTGAGGCCCAAAGAGGTTAGATAATTGATTAAAATCAGACAGGGAGTAAAGAATTTGAACCCAAATCATCCTCTGACATAGAATCCAACATTTTCTATTAAGCCCTGGATGCCTCACTTACCCAAATATAATTTTTTAAAGAGCACAGTAACTTTCATAATTGTTATGAGCACAATGATTAAATCTGGACCCAGACCTATGCTGGAGACATGGGGATTACATGTCAAGTTTATTTCATGCTCCCTTGGCCTGCAGCTAATTAGTGGAAACTCCATTTTTCAGCAACCTGTCTTAGTGGTTGGTGCAGAGCTCCATTGTTGGGGATTTGAGTTACTTTTGGCAAAGTGTGTGCTAGGTAAAGTACACAAAAGCTTACTTTTCCAGACCCACTTTCAACTCTGTCTCATTCTGTATTCACAGGTCCCCAAGTAGGCCAAGCTTTTCTGGCATTTGCTTGAAATGGCCAAGTGGACAATCCCGACAGATATCTTTTTTTAAGAACCATGAAGACTACATTCATTAACTAGAATAAAAGAAAACCAGTAGAAGGAGAAAAAAATTATCCTATGCTTATGTTATAAGCATTCATATTTAGATTACTGATCATTAAGGAAAAGGCCCCAGGCAGAAGAAGTCTCCTGCTTCTTCCCCTCCCCACTAACCTCCCTATAGTCTGTCTGGCTTCATTTCTCCTACAGCCAGCATATCTTTACCACATCTCATTAAAGCAGTAGACAGTCATGTAGCATCCACTGTGTGATAAATTAACTGCATCCACTGGCACAGACATGGTTAATTTATCACACAGTGAGATGTGTGTAATACACACCAAGCCAAGAGATGAATTGTACACTTCACAAAGGTAAATTGTGGTTTTTCCCCCAAGGAGATAGAAAGAACACTGGATTGGGGAGGGAAGAGAAATGGGTATGATCTTGGACATATGACTTTCTCTTTCTTGCCCTGTTTCCTCACCTATTATAGTTGGAACTAAATATCCTTAAAAAGGGTCTCTTTCAATGCTAACATTTTGAAGTTTTGCTAGCTACATTTTAAAACTGCATACTAAATAACATGGTAGTAACAAAACTGCCTTGCTTATCAATGTTCCCTTCTGAACCACTTGCTAGCTGTGTGACCTTGGGTAAGACTTCCTAACTATATATGGAGATAAGAATAGCATTCATCTTATAAAGTTGTTCTA
>JAJPUD010026849.1:0-16104 GCA_023553655.1 Myrmecobius fasciatus
GTATTTATGATAGTGGTGTTCATCTATAGCCTTCTACCTTTGTATACAAGAGAGTGCGATGATTTCACATATCTTTCATTTGAGGTTAATACTAGTCATAATAATTGAAAAACATTCATTTGGTACATTTTTGTTATATTTTTCATTATGGCATTGTTTTAATTGTATATATTACTTTTTCTTGTTCTATTTCATTTTTTCACCAGTTTAGCTTTCATTTGATTTTTTCTTCTAATCATAATTTATTTAGCCATTCTCCAACTGATTGTATATGCATGTTATGGAATATTGTTGTTCTGTAAGAAATGATAAACAGAATGATTTCAGAGAGGCCTAGAGAGACTTACATTAACTGATGCTAAATGAAATGAGCAGGACCAGGAGATCATTGTATACACCAACAAGATTAAACAATGACCAGTTTTGATGGATGTGGTTCTCTTCAACAGTATGATGGTTCAGACCAGTTCCAATGGCCTTGTGATGAAGAAAGTCCTCTACACCCAGAGAGAGGATTGTGGGAACTGAATGTGGTTCAAAACATATCATTTTCACTCTTTTTTATTGTTTGCTTGGATTTTATTTTCTTTCTCATTTTTTTTTCTGGCTTGATTTGATTTTTCTTGTGCAGCAAAATAAACATGTATGCATAAAACAAGTCATGACATGGACTAAAAACTGAGTAAGAAATAGAAAAGAACATTCACCATAGAAAGCTATTATGGTGACAGGGAAGATAAATTTACAGGAGGACAACAGTGGCAAAGTACCTATATGTGAAACTTCAAAGCAGAATCTGAATTGGTCTGAAGCTCAAAAAACATCTTAGGAGAGCTCATAAAGATTTTTTTTAATTACATAAAATAAGTAGAAAAAATTGACAAAATAAATGAAAGAGAATTATGAAAAATATCAAAAGCTTGGAAAAGGAAGCACAAAAACTGACTGGAATAAGCAATTTCATCAAAAATAGAATTAGACAAATGAAAAAGAAAGTACAAAAGTTAACTGAAGAATATAATTCCTTAAAAATTAGTATTTGGCAAGTGGGAGATAATGATTTTATAAATCAATAATCAATCAGACCAATTTTTTTAAAAATAAAAAAATAGAAGAAAATGTGAATTAACTCATTAGAAAAACAACTGATGGGGCAAAGCTGAGATGATGGAGAGTAGACAAAACTTTGCCTAAGCTCTTCCTGGCTTCAACTTAATAGATGGGCAAAATAATGACTCTATTCTTTGTAAATTTTTTTAATATTATGGAAATCTTGAAGCATGAAGATAAGAATAAGAAGAAATAAAAGATGCGGTTCCTGAGAAATCCCTTTTTTTAAATCTAGTGCCTATTTCAAAAACAAACAAACAAACAAAACAAAACAAAAAAAACTGATACTCATTTGGATGAGTTAAAATCTTCATGAAGATTATATCTTTGGTGATGAAAAACCCAACAAAAGTCAGAGAAATGTTGATAAATCCTTTTTTCTTCTTTCCACATCAATTACCAGAATCTGAATTGTTGGAAAAATGAGAATCTGTTTGCTTCAAGGATCACCTCAATTGAAATATTTTCTTCTTAATATCTTACATATTTTCTCTCTCTTCTCATTTTTTGTTGTTGTACTAAACTCATTTTTTCTTTATTTTATTCAGTTCTTTAGAATATATGCCTCTGGCATACAGGCAGAATTTGTTTGTGTTTGTATATTTGAGGCCTATCATAATACTTAGTTAAGGATGGATGCTTGCCTAACAACTAATTATATGATTGATTGTTTAATAATGTCTCCTTATTTCTGGAATGTAAACCCTAGGAGAAGTATTATTATTTTTTTGTCTTTTTATCATCAATGGACACTATAATGGATGGCAAAGAAAAATTGCTTAATGAATATCAATGAATTAAATTTAAAAATTGATCAAGAGATGGTAACTAGTTGTCCAAGGCTCAGAATCTAAGGACAATGGCAATGTGTCACTGTGACTGAATCTCATGAAAAACAAGACACTGGCAATCCAAAGTACATTATGATTTGAAACTCTTCTTTCTTCTAAATAACCATGTAGTTAAGTATGAATTTATTTATGGAAAGGAAGTAGATATGAAGGTAATGTGGTAAGGATATAAAATGAGGGAAAATTTTGCTAGTCACTTAACCTTTCAGCTTCAGTTTCCTCTTCGAGGAAATTGGTGTAATATGTCCTAGAATACTTAAATCCCAGGATTACTGTATTTCCTCATTTCAGGGAGCAATTATCACATAATTGTGGATAAATTCATTTGACTTCCGGTGTGCAAATTTATGTCTCATAAGTATGACTGTTGTGGACCAATCTCAAATGCCCTGTTCATCCCTAAGATCACTGCAAACATAAAACTTTAATAATATTTTTTTAAAAATAACAACAATAATGATGATAAAAAAGGATTTCTCAAGTTGGAAAATGACAATAATGATGATGATAATGATATTGTTTCATTTCAAAGAAGAAGTTTGGATATTTGGAAAATATTATAACTAGTTTTAACCTCAGCCATGCTATTTCTCCTCTCCTTTTTATGATCAAATAGCAATTTTCCTAACTTTCTTTTTCTGAGATTCAAGCCTGCAAACATATAGCAATGAGCAACACACAGGGGCACTTGATGACCTTTACAATACACTTCTCACATTGAAACCACAGCTTTTGTTTTGGCTTAAAGCAAAAAACATTTCCTGGGTAGAGATAGGCTACATATTTCTAATGATAAAATGAGAAGAGGAAAAAGAAGCCAAGGAGCATCCTACTTTTTCACTTTGTTAGAGAACTACATACTAAAACCACAAAATAAAATTAAAAATCCCTAGTGCCTAGGATAATGACTCGTCTATGATCTATTCTAAATAGGTGCTGACTGTCTCTCATTTAGACTATAATGATGGATTCCTAATTGGCCTCCTTGATTCAGTTCTCTATTCTCTCCATCCCATCCTCCAGGCAAAAGCCAAATTGTAATTATTTTGAGCACAATTCTCACTGAGTTACTCTTTTACTCAACAAGAATAATGTCAATAGCTCACTATTGCCACTAATTTAAAAAAATGCTTAACCTTATTTTTTAAAAACAGCAAAATATATCTCTAACTTTCCTTTCCAATTGTTTTCCATATTATGCTTCTTTGTGCATTCTCTTTTCCTCTCACACTGCTTCACTAGATTTCCCCATATTCACTGGAATTTGCAGTGTAGAGAATTCCCCGAGAATAAATTTCCTCTGTATCTTAAGTTATAAGCCAGGTTATGTTTTAAGGGAAGCCACATGTCACAGTGAATAGAATGCTTGGAAATGGGCAGAATGTCAGAAAGAATTTTAATCCTGCCTCAGACACTTATTAGCTGTGTGATCCTGAGCAAATAACTTTATTTTTTTTTAATTTCTATGGCCCACCTGTAAAGTGGTAATAATTATAAAAGCATTTGCCACATAGGGTTTTTTCATTAACAAATGAAATAGCTTTTTTAAATGTTTTGCAAATCTTAAAACATGTGTGTGTATGTATTTAAGAGAGACCTGAAGTACTGAGAAATTAATTTTTTTTCAAAAATTAAATAGAAGTTTATTTTTAGAGTTAGGAAACAGCTTTGCAAATTAAGTCCTGAAAAGGAGGGTGTATAGCCTGTGTGATAGAGGTAGGAATTTTAAGCATGAAAACACAAAAAGTCAAGACCACAATATAGTTATCCTTAGGTGTTGAGTAAACAGTTTAAATGTTTGGCTTTTTTTTTTTTCTTTTTTTGCTGAGGCAATTGGGCTTAAGTGATTTGCTCAAAGTCACATAGCTAGGGTGTGCTAAGTGTCTGAAGCCAAATTTGAACTCAGATCCTCCTGATGCTCTATCCACTGTGCCATCTATCTGCCCCTGGTTGGCATTTCTGAAAACATTATAGGCATTTTAAAATCATTGAGCCTAGTGACTGTTTCAAGTCTTAAGGGTTGCTGATCCTTGTGATCATTCTGTGAGATATATTACCAGAGTTAGAGTGATAGGAACAGAAAAAGTTCAGTCCCTTGTTCAGTTCACTTATCATAAATTGTTCAGAATGTCAGGAGCTGTAAATGGTCATTTTCTGCTATCACACATTGGCCATAGCTTCTGAGGTTTTGCTTTGACTGATGTCATCCAGTGGGTGCGTGCAAAGGATTATTTTTATACCAAACTCAGGGAACAACCTGCTTTCTGGGGTTTCTCCTAATTTTCCCCATGACATTTCCCCTTTTGGCCAAAGGAAGGGGTTCTGAAAGAACTCCTACCCTTATGGCCAATAAAGGAGCAACAGATATGCCTCAAGAGACTGTTTGGGTCAGGACAAAATGCTACCTAGGTATTAAGATCCTTAATTGAACCTATCAGAAAAGGGTGTTCCAGGTATCACTGTTGCTTGAAATCAGGAAAAAAAAAAGCCAAAAGGGGAAAAGAGACTAGAACCTTATACTCAGTACTCAGCCAGACTGTTACAACAGCTGTCTCATCTGGATGTTGACTGCTTCTGAGAGTTGAAGGATTTTAACAGTCACACAGTGTATATATACCAGAGAGTTCCTTTGACTTTACATTTTCCCTGAGGCTAATTCTCCCACAATGAGCACCAAGCCCGGAAATTCTATCCCTTTTTATTTCTATCTCCTTATTTCCTTCAAATCCCATGGGAAAAACCACTCACCCTCTATAGGAACCTTTACTGACCCGAACCCGACTTATATCTAGTATTTTCTTTCCATTAATTGTTTTACATTTATCTTATGTAAAATTTGTCAGTGCTGATTGGTTTACATATTGTTTCCCCTCCTTGAACTGCGATCTCCTTGAGGACAGGAACTATATTTTTACCTTTTTTTGTATCAGTGCTTGGTAAAATGCTTGGTACAAAAAATGGTTAAAAGAAAAAAAGTGATAGACACTTAACAAATGTATATTTTTTTTCTGTCACATTCTTTGAAAAGGAGTTTATTGATTTTTTTGAATGTTTGCATTTATTACAAATGACAAAGTATATCAAATTCCTTAAACTTCATTTTAGGGAGGTCTATCAATGCTCTTTTTTATATAAAGCTTTTTATTTTCAAAACATATGAATGGAAAATTTTTCAACATTGACTCTTACAAAACCTTATGTCTCAGGTTTTTCCCTCCATCTCCCCACTTCCTCCCCTACATGATAAATAATCCAATATATGTTGAACATGTTAACATATATGTTAAATTCAATATATATCTATATTTATACAATAATCTCATTGCACAAGAAAAATCAGGTAAAAAAGAAACAAAATGAAAAAGAAAACAAAATGCAAGCAAATAGCAACAAAAAGCTCTCTTCATCACAAGATCATTGGAACTGGTCTAAATCATCTCACTATTGGAAAGAGTCATGTCAATCAGAGTTCATCATCACATCATCATGCTGTTGCCGTGTATAATGATGTCCTGGTTCTGTTCATTTCACAGCATCAGTTCATGTAAGTCTCTCCAAGCCTTTCTAAAATCATCCTACTGATCATCTCTTGAAGAACAATAATATTCTAGCTTTATTAACAAATGTATATTGACTGAAGAACTGTTTATTCATTAAGCAATTATATCTGTTCTCTTGGTATAAAAAAAATCATCATCTTTATCATCCTCACTAACATTGTTACCATCACTCCCCACTAAGTCCCCTTAGTTCTTTTTCTGGATGCAGATGGCATTTTCTGTTCAAAGTCTATTGGAATTGCTTTGGATTTCTGAACCACTGAGAAGAATCAAGCCTTTCATAGTTGATCATTGCACATTCTTCCTGTTATTGTGTACAATGTATTCCTGGTTCTGCTTGTTTCACTAAGCATCAGTTCATGTAAATCATTTCAGGATTTCTAAAATCAACTTATTCAATTTTATAGAACAATAATATTCCATTATCTTCATATACCATGACTTGTTCAGCCATTTCCCAATTGATGGGGAATTTTTCCAATTCTTGGCTACCACAAAAAGAGCTGCTACAAACATTTTTGTACATGTGGATCCTTTTCCTTGGGATAAGGGATAAGCAGTAGGAGCACTGCTGGGTCAAAGGGTATGAATTGTTTTATAGTCTTTTGGGCATAGTTCCAAATTGTTCTTCAGAATGGGTGGATCATTTCACATTTCACAACTCTACCAACAATGCATTATTGTCCAGAACACTAATCCCCTCCAACATTTTCCAAATCCCTCCAACATTTATCAATATCTTTTCTTTCATCTTAGCCAATCTGAGAAGTGTGAGATGATTGCTCAGAGTTGTTTTAATTTCCATTTCTCTAGTTAATTGTGATTTAGAGCATTTTATATGATTGTAGATGGATTTCATTTCATAATTTAAAAATTGTTCATATTCAACTAAACATTTTTGAATATTTATTATATGTGGTATTTTGCTAGGCTCCGCAGCTATAAAAACACAAATAAAACAGGCTTTTTCCTTAAAAAAACAAACAAACAAAAAAAAAACACTTACTTTCTCTGCTTACTTAGGAGGCATATAAAATTTCAAATTCAAATCCTTTGGCATGGCCCTTTCATGAAGAAGACATACAAATGTATGATGTTCTATTGTGATTAAGAGAACATGGGAAGAATAGAGTAGATTCCCTTCCTCTTCATACACAGGATAAAAAAAGCAGGGCATAAGGAATCACAAACAAATAGTACAGTTTTGAAAGATGCAGATTGAATACATTATGTACTTTAAAAAATTCATCTCTTCATAATAGAGTCTTGGGGTTTTTGAGGGGACAATTCTTTTCTTCTATGATGTATGTTGAAATGTTCAATATTTTTGGTATTTGTAAAGTTCAGTAGAAAAAACAAAAAGTAAAAAAAATAAAGAAATTAAATTCTATGGGCTAGAAAACAATAAGAAAACACTCATATGTGTGTAAACCTAGATGACAGGTAGTCTAATATATGTTAAATATGTTAAAATATATGACAAATCCAACATATATGTATACACACATATCTATACAGTTATCTTGCTGCACAAAAAAAAAAAATTAGCTCTAGAAAGAGAAAAAAAAACAACTTAAGAAGGAAAACAAAATGCAAGCAAACATTCACAGAAAGCGTTAAAATGCTATGTTGTGGTCCACATTCAATCCTCACAGACCTCTCCCTGCTTGTATATGGCTTTCTTCATTGCTGAACAATAGGAACTGGTTTGAATCATCTCATTGTTGAAGAGAACTATATCCATCAGAATTGATCATCATATAGTCTTGTTGTTGTATATAATGATCCCCTGGCTCTTCTCATTTCACTCAGCATCAGTTCATGCAAGTCTCTCCAGGCCTCTCTGAAATCCTCCTGTTGGTCGTTTCTTACACAACAATAATATTCCATAACATTCATATACCATAATTTATTCAGCCACTCTCCAATTGATGGGCATCCCTTCAGTTTCCAGTTTCTAGCCACTACAAAAAGGGCTGCCACAAACATTCTTGCACATGTGGGGACCTTTCCCTCCTCTAAGATCTCTTTGGGATACAGGGCCAGTAAAAACACTGCTGGGTCAAAGGGTATGCACAGTTTGATAACTTTTTGAGCATAGTTTCAGATTGTTCTCCAGAATGGTTGGATCCATTCAAAGTTCCACCAACAATGTATCAGTGTCCCAGTTTTCCTACATCCCCTCCAACATTCGTTATTTTCTTTTCCTGTCATCTTAACCAATGTGACAGGTGTGTAGTGCTATCTCAGAGTTGTCTTAATTTGCATTTCTCTGATGAATAGTGATTTGGAGCACCTTTTCATACGACTAGAAATAATTTCAATTTCTTCATCTGAAAATCTCCTGCTTAGATCTTTTAACTATTTATCAATTGGAGAATGGCTTGAATTCTTATAAATTTGAGTCAATTCTCTGTATTTTAGAAATGAGGTCTTTATCAGAACCTTTGAATGTAAAAATTTTCCCCAGTTTATTCCTTCCCTTCTAATCTTGTCTGCATTCATTTTGTTTGTACAACAATTTTTAAACTTGATATAGTCAAAATTATCCATTTTATGATTAATAATGATCTCTAGTTCTTCTTTTGTCACAAATTCCTTCCTCTTCCAGAGATCTGAAAGGTAAACTATCCTACGTTGTTCTAGTTTGTTTATGATATCATTTTTTATGTCTAGGTCATAAATCCATTTCAACCTTATCTTGGTATATGATGTTAGGTGTGGGTCAATGCCTAGTTTCTTCCATACTAGTTTCCAATTTTCCTAGCAGTTTTTGTCAAATAGTGAGTTTTTATCCCAAAAACTGGAGTCTTTGGGTTTATCAAAAAGTAGATTATTATAGTCATTAATTATTTTGTCCTGTGAACTTAACCTATTCCACTGATCAACTACTTTGTTTCTTAGCCAGTATCAAATGGTTTTGATGACCACTGCTTTATAACATAATTTTAGATCTGGTACCACCAGTTAGCTAGGCCACCCTCATTTTCTTTTTTTTTCCATTAATTTCTTTAAAATTCTTGACCTTTTGTTCTTCCACACACATAAAATGTGAGTATATATCAGAATAAATGCAAAGCAGTTTGGGGGAATAGAGAGGCACAAAAAACCAATAAGATCATAATGTAGGAAGTCTTTGATTCAAGTTTGATTTAAAGAGTCTAATTGCTATAATCTCTCCAAACATGATTCTTTTTGGCTCATTTTACTCAGAACAAGAATTGTCTATGGGAAATCTGACATAATATTTTATCAGAATGAAGACTGTGTAGAGCATCACTTAAAGGGGCTTTGTTAAATCTTACACATGGGGACACCAATGAGATACTTCCAGTTCCCAATGCATGAACAAATCTCATGTCTAAATGTTCATGAAAACTGATAAAAGAGGCACTAACTCTAATGCGAACACACAAGGTAATGCTTCCTACAAGCTATAGGGACAGCCTTAATTCCATATCACAAAAAATGCAGAAAACATGAACCTTTTAAATAAATTTCTTGCCCCAAATTTCTGAACTTCAATCTTCAAGTATTTTCATGATAACTGGCAGAATATTCTATGCTCAGTTAAAATATCCATTACGTTATTACATTATGCAGCATAACTTAGTAACACAACATGACATAAACTAATAAAGCACATTGCTATTGTCACAAATAGTAAAAGAGGCAATATTTAAACACAGATATTGGTTCTAATTTTGAAATTATGCTATTTAAATAGGAAGTAAATGGATATTTAAAAGGCTTCTTACGCCAAATCCATTTATATTCTAAGATATCACTTTTCATGTGTTTTCTTTTAAGAAGATTGGGAGAGGAGGGAAAAAAATGAGTGAAAGCAAAAAAGGAAAAGGAGATTTGTTTCTCAATTTCCTGGGAAAAAATCCACCTATCACTAAGCATTTACCTAAGGAGGTAAGAATAAAAAACATCATGGAAGTGGTTTGAAACAAAGAAAAATTCTTTGTCATCATTATATTGAGTACACATTTCAAAAATAAACTAAGTAAAATAAACATATTTTGCCTCCCCATAAAACATACATGCATATGTTTGTAAATATGAAATAGCAGCACCACAGGCAACTTTGTCAGAAATGTAATGGCTTGGGGCATCTATGGGTGATGGGTGATGCAGTGTCTAGAGCACCAGCCCTGAAGTCAGGAAGACCCGAGTTCAAATCTGTCCTCAGACACTTAACACTGTCTAGTTGTGTGACCTTGGGCAAGTCACTTAACTCCAATTGCCTCAGCAAAAAAGCAAAAAAAAAAAAAGTAATGGTTGTTCACTAGATATAGATATATCCTATTGCTCCACTTTGCTTACGCATTTTTGCTACAATTTCTATCTTCTCTTTCTAGAACAGTTTCTTTCTATTGCCCTAATAAGAGAGTAGAATATGCAGTTCTTACACTGTTTAGATAAAGTCAGTATCAAGTAGAGGAGATGAAAGATTAAAAAATAGTCATAGTGATTTATGACAGAATAAAACCAATATCTATTTGTCCATATTTTCCAAAGTGGAGCCTCTCAAAAACTTTTTGCCTCTTGAAAGTATACATTCTACTTAGTTCATCTTTTTAAACTTCAAATAGTAGAAAGGGAAAGAAAATTAGGTTAGGTAACTGTCTAGAAGCTGAGCAAACAGGACCTGGTGGGGTATTGTGGGGTAAAAGAAAGGGAGATTCTAGTTTTGGATATGCATATGATATACATAATCAAAGTCAGATTAATCATGAGTTATTTGAATGTTAATAGAAATGGTGAAGTTTTCAGATTTTAGTTTTCAAAGAAGTATAATGTTGGATGTATAGATTCTGAATATCATATGTAATTATATTTAAAAATCTGTTTTCTATTAATTCTAGCATCTTTTTGTCTTATGCTTCATAATGTATTTTGAGTACAATTATATCCACACCAAATAACAAATGTCATCTAAGTTTTGCCAATGATTGATCTGTGCCATATCCTTATTTCTAAATTTTCAATCTCTCCTTATCCTTAGGACTCAGTGGAAGTATCATCATATTTTCTGGGAACCATTCCATGATCACCCTTGTTGACCTCATTCCCCCCCCTTCTTTTCTAATATCCTTTCAGCATGTTTTATGTCTCTCTCCTCGGCCCTCATCTTTTAGTGTTTTGATGTGTACATTTACATGCTTTATCCATCTTATTATTCTGCAGATTCATTGAGAACAAGAGACTATTCACCTTTTCATCTCTGTACCCTCCAGTCCCTTGCACAAGTGTTTGCCCATACTGTGTTTAATTAATGTTTGTGGAAAGAAATGGAATCAGATCACTAATTTGAGAAGCATGCCTAAGCTCAATGTTACTTAAATGCTTGGTTAGAACTCTTGTTCACAATTTATAGAGAACAGCAGGCACCCAGTTGAAGGCTAAGGCAATCATAGACTCTGTTCCCTCAGTAATCCAGAACATATTTAAAAGGATTACCTTTTTATTTTTATCAGACTTGCCTTCCAGTAAATGTTTTTTGCTTCATTTCTTTTATTTCATACTGAAAACTAGGACAAGGATGGAAAGGCAATAATCTCCTAAAATATTCCTTTGAGCTATGTGTGCTCCCTTGGATTAACATGTGAAACACTTATTCTATCAAATGTGATAATGAGGTCATTAGGGCTAAGCAAAATACTCAGATGAAGGAGTGATTTGCAAGAGAGTCTGGAAAAGTGTGGACTCAGTTATGTGTGACATCTTTTATGGGAAAGATATTTGCAAAATTTGCTGAGAAAGCCAGGCATGAAGTAGGGGAAACATATGGTCCTCAGTGGAAAGCAAATGAACAGTGCAAAGGAACCTTTATATATTTTTTAATTCAGGTTGAATGTTTGGAAGACATATAAAATTAAAAGCAAGAATGCTGTGTAGAACAGAAAGAAGAAAAATTGGCAGTGCAAAGTGGAGAAAAGTGTCAAGGATCTCCTAGTTAGAATACTGCCATGACCACTTGCAGAGTGTGATTATGGATTCATAGAATCATTTGCTGTTGTTCAGTCATGTCCAACTCTTCGTGACACTTTTTTTGAATTCTCTTGGCAAAGATACTAGAATGGTTTGCCATTTCCTTCCCCAGCTCATTTTACAGATAAGATACTGAGACAAACATAGTTAAGTTACTTGTCCAAAATCACATCTAGATTTGAATATATGAATTCTAAGCCCAGTGCTCTTTTCCCTGAGCCCCTAGCTGCCTCCATAGCACCAAAGGAAATTTAGAGTTGAAAAGAACTTTTGAAGTCATTTAATACAGTTCTCACAGATCATAATCCATTGAATTTAATCCTTTCATTTAATAACTAAACTAAGGTCCAGAGAAGGTAACTGGTTTGCTGATTGTCACAGTGATGGAATAGACCCATGTCCTTTCGCTCCACATCTGGTGTTTTTTTCTAATGTGCCATACTTTCTTGACCTTTTGCATTTTGAAGCTTTTATTTCCTTGGGTAGACCTGGAAACGATTGTTCTCCATGAACTGTATGGTAACTTCAGGTTCTAACTTATATCCCCATTCAAACAACTGAACCTCCTTTCTAAAGGACTGTCAAAGTGTTCTACACATATCAAGACTGGGGCAGCCAAACAAAACTAAAGCTAAAACAGACTCAGTGATTTCACAAGGGTTTACTACAATAAGTTATGAAGATTCTAGTGATGAGGTTGAAATAGCAATTCCTAGGTAGAAATAAATGTGACAAAATCACAATGGTCAATCTGTTTGGCAAAAGACAGGTTTATTTAGTGGAGTGATTACAGAAAAAAGAATAGAAGGTAATATAGGCACCAGGAATGGAAAATATGAAAAAAAGTTGGGAGAACATATAATTAACAACAAAAAAGATAAGTTCCCCAGGAGAACTCACAATTAATCAGAAGAAAGGAAATATTTCCTCAGGTGGGAGTAAGCCATTGAATGGCAGGTTAGATTAAACAGTTAGGTAAAATAAGGAGAAAGGAAGCAATAAAAGGAAGGCACTATGAGGAGGGATAAAGAGAGAGATAGAAAGAAAAAAAGAGAGAGCTAGAGAGAGAGGAAGAGACATAAATTGAGAGACAGAGTGCGACAGAGACAGTGCAACAGAGACAGAGATAGACAGAGATACAAAGAGAGACACACATAGAGAGAGAGACAGACAGAGACAGAGAGAGAGACAGACAGAGACAGACAGAGACAAAGACAGAGAGATAGACACAGAGACAGAGAGAGAAAGAAAGACAGAAACAGAGAGACAGAGAGGGAGAGACAGAGGGGGGGGTCTTATCTCATAATGGGCTTAATACTAAAAAGAATTTAACAAAGATCTTCATAAGCAGATCTTTCATAGGGGATGTATAGGCTGGAGAGGGGGAGGCGTTTCCAGGCATGAACTCAAGAGAGAGGGTGAAAGAGCCAGATAGAATGCATCTGGCAGACCAGGTTCCATATATGGGATATGGAATCAAGATAGAAGGGAACTTCCTTTTTTTGTATGTAATTGTGATTGATAGAATTTACATTATGACAGTCTTAACTTATGTTAATAAGATAGGAAAAGCTAAGTTCCCATCAAAGTTGTCTCAAAGGATGTTATGACTGGCTTTAAAGATGATAAATACATTGGAGACAGGGTGGAATAGCTATTCAGGTTTCTTCTTGATAGGGGAAGATAGTCTATTCATATCACCAGCAGTCAGGTAAAATTTGAGGATGAGTAGAGATATAGTTAGTCCTAATTGTGTTTCTTTCACACATATATATTCATTTTCATATACTTTTATTATTATTATTAGTGAAAACATTTGTGATTTCCAGGATGACAAGTGTATATTTAAGATCTTCTTTTAGTCTCTGAGTTTTTCCTCAAGAGTGCCTACTGGCAAAGTGGCTCTCAGTAAACACATTTGAATCTTACCTCAGTTTACTAGGTGTGTGACCCCAATCAAGTAAGATATTTAACATCTTTCACTCTTACTTTCCTGTTCTATAAAAGGGGGCTTGTAATAGTACCCATCTTGTAGTTTTGTTGTGAAGATCAAATGAGCTACCATATATAAAGTGTTTTAAAAATTATAAGGTATGATATAAATTGTAACCTTAAATTGTTATTAAATTTATATAATATCAATTCTTCCCTAAATCAATAAATACTTTTCTCCTCAGAAGTAGCATTTTTTATTTTATTTTTGGTAAATGAGTAATCTACATGAATATTAAACAGGAGATTACTTGAGCTAATTAACCAAGATTCCTTTATTTGATTAACTCTCACTTCCTCTTTCACAGGGGGCACATAGTAAATGCAATTTTAGGAAGAAATAAAGCCAGCTCCATGCAGAAACACTGGGCTTTCTAAAGCTTTTATATCCTGCTGACTTCAATTTATGAAGGCTTCTACAAGTGGAATGGGAAGACTAACTTCACTGTTACTAAATAGACTGTTGTTCTTTGTGAAATTGCTTTACTCTAAGCAAGATCTCTGGAAATGTAGTTGTAAAGAAGAAAGTACTTTGTTGTTTCATAAAGCCAGTCTCAGTAGGAAATTAAAGATTAGGCTCACTTAGTTCTCCATCCATTGCGTCCTCTGTTGTTTCATCATGGCATGGTTATGTCTCTGAACTTTTAAAGACTCTGTGAATTTATCATAAGTTCATGGATGTCCTCTAAAGTTGAAAAATCTACTCAACACTGAATTGTGTCTCTATTAGCATGTCTAAATTCAGGGAGGCCTGTGTTCAGAGAATTGGGCACAGAATAATGAGTTTTATTTGGACAGAAATAACAAATCTTGGAATTTTCCCTAGAAAAAAGAATAAGCAAGAATTGTATCAATAGAGAGAATGTCCACACCAATGAAATAATGTATTTTTAGAACTTACAAGCAAAATCCTTAGGTTAAGGAAGGAGAAAAATACGGTGTTTTATTTCCAGAGAAGGATAACTAGGATGGTGGATGACTTTCAGTTAAAAGGCAATTGCCAATTGGGCTCTTTTAGCCTGGAGGAAATATGTGTGTATGTGTTCAAATAAGTGTTCTGTGTGTGTGTGTGTTTGTGTGTTGTGTGTGTAAATATTCATACACACACAAAAATACTCTATATAAAAAAAGTAAGCCATATGCAGGATATACAGGATGCAAATACAAAAACAAAAACATTAGCAGAAGGAATGCTCTGGAACTGAAGTGAGCAAAGTTTCTTATAAAATGTGAGAAATCAGTTGGGATTTAATGAAAGCCAGAAAAGTCAGTAGTCAAAGAGGAGAAAGGAGAACATTGCACAGAGAATGTACAGAGGTAAGACATGGAGTGTGGTGCATATGAGTAAGCCAGGAGACTGATGTCAGAATTGAAAAGATATCACAGAATTAAGTTATGAAGAGTTTTGAATGTCAAACAAAAATTTTTGTATTGCTCCTAGAGGCAAGAAGAAGTCACTGGGGCTTACTGTGCTGGGGGAGGAACTAATATGATTGGACTTGTAATTTTCACTCTAGTGACCACATATACTTGAAGTGGGGAGAAAACCACAGAATCTTCAATAATAAACAGGTGGAGTGATGAGGACCTGCATTGGAATGGTGATAGCATCAGAGGAAAGAAAAGGACATTTTTGAGAGGTGTCACTAAAGCTAAAATTGCCAGCCCTTTTCAACAGCTTTTATATGAGGAATAATTTTATAGAGGCCTGGAGAGACTTACATAAACTGATGCTAAGTGAAATGAGTAGAACCAGGAGATCATTATACACGCCAACAACAAGATTATACAATGATCAGCCTTGATGGAAGTGACTCTTTCCAACAATGAAATGATTGAGGCCAGTTCCAATGATCTTCTGATGAAGAGGGCCATCTACTCCCAGAGAGTAGACAGTTGGAATTGAATGTTGATCACAACACAGCATTTTCACTCTTTTTGTTGTTGTTTGCTTGCATTTTGTTTTCTTTCTCTTTTTTTTCTTTTGAACTCATTTTTCTTATGCAGCAAGATAATTGTATAAATATATATACATATATTGTATTTAACACACATTTAACGTGTTTAACATATATTGGATTACTTGCCATCTAAAAGAGGGGGTGGGAGGTAAGGAGGGGAAAATTTGGAACAAAACATTTTGCAAGAGTCAATGTTGAAAAATTAAGCATGCATATATTCTGAAAATTTTAAGAAATAATAAAAAAAATAATAGGAAACAAAGAGCTCAAAAAATATACAGAGAATTGGCTCAAATTTATAAACATCCTAAAAATTCTTATAAATAAAGGATATGCAAACTGTGCATACTCTTTGACCCAACAGTGTTTCTATTGGGCATATATCCCAAAGAAATCATAAAAGAAGGAAAGGGCCCCACAGGTGCAAGAATGTTTGTGGCAGCTCTTTTTGTAGTGTCTAGAAACTGGAAACTTAATGGATGCCCATCAATTGGAGAATGGCTGAATAAATTATGGTATATGAATGTCATGGAATATTATTGCTCTGTAAGAAACGACCAGCAGGACGATTTCAGAGAAGCCTGGAGAGACTTGCATGAACTAATGCTCAGTGAAGTGAGCAGAACCAGG
>JAJPUD010026850.1:2410-14278 GCA_023553655.1 Myrmecobius fasciatus
GATATTGCCTCATTGGCAACCCCCAAGTTCAATTCTATTCTGAGGAGAGATTGTGTGCTATTGCAAATACTATATGTATTTTCTGTACTTGTTTATGCATTCCTGTGAGTTCTTTGAGTTTTCTGTATCTTTTGTGAGGCCAAATAAAGATTGTCTCTCATCCATTATATGGTAGGAACTCTTTATATTTCTACAGGTGCTTAAGAAGTTGTTACTGGTCTTACCTCAATATCAATCCATCCTGGACCCTGCTCTCTGATCCTTGTCTAGATCATTGTTTCATTAAATGAATCACTCTTGCTCACTTCACTCATAGATCAACTTACTCTCTTTATTGGAAGGCTTTCTGCTCTCCCCCTACTCTAGGTGAGTATCTTCCTCTCAACCTCCCCAAATTTTTGGTTCTCATTTATGTTTTATCTTCCATTGTTAGGATTAGTTCTTGTGAGTAAGAACTATGTAATTTTCTTGTATTTGTATTCCTATAATTTAGCACAATGCTTGGCTCAGAGTAAACACTTAATAAATATTTTACCTAACTAACCCAGATTTGTAAAAACTAAGATTAAAAACTATATATATAAAACCTATATCTGGTGATTTTCTAGAGTAAACTCAGGGGCATAATGCTCCAAAGAAAATACTGACCTTGAAGAATGGCCCATCGCATTGAACCTAATATCTGTGAGTCAAAAGCTTGGGGATTTTAGGCAATGGATTACAGAAAGAAAGCAGCAGAGGGTTTTTTCTTAGTTTGAACACTAGGTGTATGAAGAGCCTAAATTTTAACTCCTGGGTTCAAGATGTCAGAAAATATTATTTTTCTTATGGGAAATATAAAGTTCCTACATTGAGGACTCTAACTAAAGCCCAGAAATTAACAACAAAAAAATCTGGTGTTATCTATTTGATATCTATTTGAGTGATGCTTTGCATCAACCACTATAAACACCATCCAGTGCAAACAATCTATCTGCTAGAAATTCCTACTTGGAGAAACCCAACACTGGATAATAGGTCCAGTGGTACAAGTATGATGACATCACCAGAAGGCAATATCAACCCAATAGCATCAAATTTAAGTAGCCTTTCCATATGTATCGCCTAGCCACATGTGCTCTCTCCATGTGTGTTCCTTTATGTGTATTTCCTAGGTATGTCTATTTTTCGATTGATAATATATTTATGGCATATCATGCCCAATGTTTATAGGGAATATATTCTATAAAGGTAAAATGCTGGAGCAGAATCTATTATGCTTCAGCTGAGATAAAAAAAAAGGCAAGGGTAGCAACTCTGATCTCAGATCAAGCAAAAACAAAAATCTATCTAAAGAGAGAAGGAAGGAAAATATTCCATTATTAATTTTCTTATTATGACATTTCATGAAATTCCTTTAATTTGAACTCATTCTGAATAATTATTAAAAGTAGATGTTGATGCAAGCTCATGAACTTTTTTAATTTTTTTCAGTAGCCCTCTAAATCCTAGGTATTTCTTCAGATAATCTTAGAGTTATGGAGCTGGAAATGACTTGAGCAAGTAATTTCAATCCATAAATAAACCTAAATTCTGACAGGAAAAATGGCATAGGAATGAATGGCACAAAACAATTGCTTTGTGGATCACTGTGGTATTAAATAGCTTAGAAACTTATGAAGAGTTTAATTTCATAATATGTTGCTTTTTTTCTGGAAGGAAAATAAAACCTAATAGTCATCTACCCAAGTGTTTTTGGATTTACAGGATGTATCAGGCAAGATATATTTCAGGCAGACACTTTTCTCTAAAGACTAACATCTCGGGGCAGCTAGGTGGCGCAGTGGTTAGAGCACCAGCCCTGAAGTCAGGAGGGCCTGAATTCACATCTGATCTCAGACACTTCCTAGCTGTGTGACCCTGGGCAAGTCACTTAACCCCAATTGCCTCAGCAAAAAAAAGCAAAAAAAAAAAAAAAGACTAACATCTCCCTGAATTGCAACTACTTCAAAGGGATAGAATTAAAAGCGAAAATCAAAAGATAGAATGGCAGCCTCTGGAGAATTTCTTCTTCAAAATGATAGTCAGTTAGTGTCTGGGGAAGGATTTGAAGTCAGGTCTCCCTGACTCTATTTGTTGTGTTATCTACCATCTTTCATCAGCGGGAGCTCTAAGAAGAAAACTCAGAAAGAGATTAAATCAGAATTTGATCAATTCAAAACTTGAAGGAAAGTGAAGTCCCCCTCTATAATCTTTTAATGAACTGCATAGGAAATGATTTCTTCATGGTTGGGAGAGGCTGCAGCCAGGACTTGCAAAAGTGATGGAGATACTAGGCTCTATGGGTGCATTGTAACTAATCATATTTGTCAACTTCAATTGTTCTAATAATAATGAAATGATAATATTTGCAAAGGGAGAGGCAGCATGGCTTAGATAGAGAGCATAATTTGGATCAAAATATGTTAGTCACAAATGATATAAGAACATTTCATTTGAATTTGTATTCAACCTTATCATATGTGCATTGTTGTATAATAATGTATAATCATCATTCAATTTTTTATATATATACAAACATGAACATCTTACTTTGTTGCCTTGTTATGTCATGGAGATGACCTTGAGTTCTTGGAGGTTATCCCCAAAAAACTGAAGATCTGGTAGGTCCCTATCTGATAGGCCCTATTCTTGAAACTTGGAAAGCTTTCAAGATTAAGCAACAGAAAGTGTTTGTCTTGTTAGAAGTCTGTTATCATCATAAGGATGACAACCAGATGATGAATGTTTGGTCCACAACAACTCACAAAAAATGACCTATTGTAACCATAATTTATATTTAATAAGTGAATTGCCCACACATGCATCCTTCAATCAGTGAATTAACAAGTATTTTTTATTGCTGGAGATACCAAAAAAGGTATAAATGCTGGATATACAAAAAAAAATGCAATTCCTGTCCCCAAATATCAAAGTATATATTTAGTTAGAAGTTATTTTTATGATACTAAACAGATTAGAAATTAGTTTTGAAATAGTTGTGCTGTTGGATAACTGTCAAAAAATTTGCATTTCTTGCAAATCAAGACAACCCTGAGGTACCACTTCACACCTGTCAGATTGGCTAAAATGACAGGAAAAGTTAATGATGAATGTTGGAGGGGTTTTGGGAGGGCTGGGACACTGATGCATTGTAGGTGGAGCTGTGAACGGATACAGCCATTCTGGAGAACAATTTGGAGCTATGCTCAAAAAGTTATCAAACTGTGCATACCCTTTGACCCAGCAGCATTTCTATTGGGCTTATATCCCAAAGAAATCATAAAGGAAGGAAAAGGCCCCACATGTGCAAGAATGTTTGTGGCAGCCCTTTTTGTAGTGGCTAGAAACTGGAAATTGAATAGATGCCCTTCAATTGGAGAATGGCTGAATAAATTATGGTATATGAATATTATGGAATATTATTGTTCTGTAAGAAACGACCAGCAAGATGATTTTAGAGAGGCCTGGAGAGACTTACATGAACTGATGCTGAGTGAAATGAGCAGAACCAGGAGATCATTATACACGGCAACAACAGTACTATATGACGATCAGTGCTGATGGACATGGCTCTCTTCAACAATGAAATGTTTCAAACCACCTCCAATTGTTCACTGAAGAAAGCCATATACACCCAGAGAGAGGGATGCGAAATGTGGACCACAACATAACATTCTCATACTCCTTGACTGATGTTTGCTTACATTGTGTTTCCTTTATCTGATATATCGTTTGTGTAGATAAGATTTTTTCTTGCACAACAATGATAAGTTTGGAAATATGTATACATATATTCGATTTGACAATATTTTAACATAATTAACATGTAGTAGATATCCTGCCATCTAGGGGAGGGGTGAGGAGTTGGGGGGAAAAATTTGTAACGGAAAGCTATGTAAGGGTTATTGTTGAAGAATTACCCACACATATGTTATGCAAATAAAATAAAATTTAAAAAAAAAATTGCATTTCTTTGTGACCATGCATCAATCACCTGTGAATGCTATGTGAACTAACTATATGAATTTAATAGCTAAATGCTATATACATTTAATAAATATTGAGGCCTATTTCTCCTGTTTGGGAAGGGACAGTAGGCTGTTCTAAAACTAAAGATAAAAACTCAGAATTTCTCTGTAGATTTGTGTGCTTTGTGTTACTACAAAACAGTATGCTGTCTAAATACAATCATATAGTCTTGAAAGAGGAAAATGACCTGGAAATAGTCAGAAACCATGTATTTATGAAGATTGGTCGAATGATTGATTAATTTATCCAAGAAATGTTTATTAAGGATTTACTCTAGACCAGACACTGTTTTTAGGTGCTATGTAGAATATAAACTGAACAAGAAATGGTTATTCTCTCTAAGGAGGTATAATCCAGTGAAGGAGATAAGACATGTTCACAAATAACTACAGTACAAGATCATAAAAAATAATGGGGAAAGGAGAAGGAAACAAAAATATATTAAGCATCTACCTTGTGCCAGGTACTTGACAAATACCATCTCATTTAATCATCATAACAACCCTGTGAGGTAAGTGCTATTATATCATCCTTGCCCTGCAGATGAAGAAATGGAGGCAGTGTCTAGCTCAGAGTCATACAGTCAATATATGCCTCAAGGGGGATTTGAATTCACTTTTTCCTACTTCAACATTGTATCTAGCCAAATCACCCAAATGGAAAAAAAACAAAAAACAAAAAACTAGATCACTGCCAGATTATGGAAAACATTCAATGCTAAACTAAAGAATTTGAACCTAAAAGTCCAACATATTCAAAGAGCTAGTTTAAGAGATTATTTGACAATGGATATAGGGAGAATTGGAGGGGGAGGTCCAGAAAACAGTTAGTAGGTAAGGTAGTATGGTATAGCACCAGTATCATTGAATCTGAAGTCAAGAGATCTGGATTTGGATCTTGCTTTAGTGTGACAAATAGACTATAGGACTTAGAATCAGGAAGGTTTGAGAACTATATGATCCTAGGCAACTCACTTAACCTTTTTCTGTCTCAATTTCCTGATCTGTAAAATGGGGGTGATAATAGTATCTATTTTCCAAGGTTTGGGGAAGAAACAAAATAACATATATGAACTACCTTTGCAATCCTTAAAACTCTCTTTGTATATATATATGCCATTATTGTTGTTACTGGTGGTAGTAATAATAATAATAATAACAAATTTATTATGTTACTAATGACCTGGATAGTTTCAGGGGTATATATATGATATACCCCCGATTAATAGGCCTAGGTAATTGACATGTAGCAAATATACACATTTGCTTTGCAAGTACCATATCCACTTTTTTATTAATACTTTTTATTTGCAAAACATATGTATGGGTAATTCTTCAACATTAACCCTTACAAAGCTTTCTGTTACAAATTTTCCCCCCTACTTCCCACCCCTCCCCTAGATGGCAGGATATGCAATACATGTTAATTATGTTAAAATACTTAAGAAATCGAATATATGTATACTTATTTCCACACATCATTTTTGTGCAGGAGAAATCGTATCTACAAGAAAGAATAATCCGATAAAGGAAATACAATGCAAGCAAACATCAATAGAGAGCATGAAAATGATATTTTGTGGTCCACATTTCACATCCCTCTCTCTGGGTGTATATGGCTTTCTTCACTGAACAATTGGAACTGGTTTGAAGCATTTCATTGTCATGTCCATCAGAACTGATCGTCATAATAGTATTGTTGTTGCCGTGTATAATGATCTCCTGGTTCTGCTCATTTCACTCAGCATCAGTTCATGCAAGTCCTCTCCAGGCCTCTCTGAAATCGTCCTGCTGGTCGTTTCTTACAGAGCAATAATATTCCATAACATTCATATACCATAATTTATTCAGCCACTCTCCAATTGATGGGCAGCCATTCAGTTTCCAGTTTCTAGCCACTACAAAAAGGGCTGCCACAAATATTCTTGTACATGTGGGGCCCTTCACTCCTCTAAGATCTCTTTGGGATATAAGCCCAATAGAAACACTGCTGGGTCAAAGTGTATGCACAGTTTGACAACTTTTTGAGCATAGCTCCAAATTGCTCTCCAGAATGGTTGGATCCGTTCACAGTTCCACCAACAATGCATTAGTGTCCCAGCCTTCCCACATCCCCTCCGACACCTGTCATTATCCTTTCCTGTCATTTTAGCTAATCTGACAGTTGTGTAGTGGTACCTCAGAGTTATCTTAAATTGCATTTCTCTGATCAATAATGATTTGGAACAACTTTTCATATGACTATAAATAGTTGTAATTTCATCATCTGAAAATTGTTCATATCCTTTGACCATTTATTAATTAAAGAATGGCTTGAATTCTTATAAATATGAGACAATTCTCTATATATCTTAGAGATGAGACCTTTATCAGAACCCTTAAATGTAAAGATGATTTCCCATTTTGATGCTTCCCTCCTAATCTTCTCTGCATTAGTTTTATTTGTACAGAAACTTTTTTACTTAATATAATCAAAATTATGTATCGTGTGTTCAATTAGGAGGTCCAGATCTTCTTTGGACATAAATTTATTCCATCTCCACAGGTCTGAGAGGTAAACTATCCTATGTTCCTCTAATTTGCTTATAATATCACTCTTTATATCTAGATCATGAACCCATTTAGATCTTAACTTGGTATGCGGTGTTAGGTGTGGGTCCAGCCTTAATTTCTTCCACACTAGTTTCCAATTTTCCCAGCAGTTTTTGCTGAATAGTGAATACTTATCCCAAAAGCTGGGGTCTTTGGGTTACCATATCCACTTATGCAAGGAAATGCATAAAGGGATTGTCAAAATAATGAAGGACAGAGAAAGCACAAATATTCAACAGCAAATTGTGAAATTCATCCATAGAAAACATGCAACTGAAAAGTTTTATCAGCTGATACTACCACCTCATCATGACTATAAAAATAAAAGGCAAGCTTAGCTTGACAGTGGCAATTTGACTTACCTGCATGATACAAGCAAGGCATTGTTGAGAGACATTTGTGGGCTCCCTTTCACAGGTCTAATGAAATCAATTAGCTCTTTTTCTGCAGAGGGGAGCCCTCCCTTTATTATCTGCTGTCTTCCTTAGCACTGATCCATTTCTGTTTTATCTCTATGTTTCTCTAGACAGTAAAGGTGCCTACTAGGGGACTCATTTGTTATCTTGTAAGCAGGAGGGAAGATATGAGCTGGCCTTAGTCTGTCATAAGAAGTGGGGAGTAGCTGTTTAAATCTGGTACATGGCTTTTTTAAATTCCTGCTTATCCTTTCATTATTTTCTTCTTAATGAAAGAATCTTGATCCAAGATCACAGACCCTGACAGGATGGACAGATTGGAAAAGACAATAATGTGACCAAAAAAAAATGATTCTATTCAATTCTTAATTTGTTTCTGCTTTTTTTGGGTGCCAAAAAGAATTATAGAACAAAATATTTTAATACTTTAAATTCAAAAAAAGTAAGAGAATACTTTATTGTTGTCCATGAGTTCAGGTTCCTGGGACTAAACTAACTTCATCCTGGGTGTTGTCAAATTTAATTGTGGAGATTCATTAACTGAATTTTGAAAAACTGGAAAATTAACAGGGAATAATGGATAGGAGAAGATTTATATAGTGCCAACTATGTGCCAGGCTCTGTGCTAAGTACATTTTAAAAATACAAGTATTATTTCATTTTATCCTCACTTATTAGGCTGGTAGGTATTATTATTATTACCATTTTACAGTTGAAGAAACTGAGATTAAGGAAATTTCCCAAGTTTAAATATCTGGTAATTGATTCTGAGGCTATATTTGAACTCAGATCATTCTGAGACCCAGTGCCTTATTCACTGACCCTATATTGTTGCCTCTACTGGAAGATATATGAGAAGATTGAAGAAAAACAAATATATTAATTTCAAAAAAGCAAAATTGGCAAATTTTGGTGAAAATTCAAGAATTTATTTTATATGTTGTCTTCCTAATTAGATTATGACTTTGAGAGAAGAGACTCTAGCTTTTCCTGTTTCCTCTACACTTAGTACAATGCTTACATTATAGCAATCACTCAATAAATGCTTTTTCATTTATTCATCCATTTTTAAAGGAAAAGTTTATGAGTACTAAAGAAGGAACCAACATAACCTCATCAAGGATAGGACATGCTCATTATTTTGGGGAACAATTCCCCAAGAAGAAACGAGAAGATGCACCATCCTCCACTCTTGTTAGAAGTGGAAAATTACATGTGTAAAACATTGTATAGTTTGTCAGATTAAATGAATGTGTTGATTAGTTTTACTGAACAACTTTATCCTAAGGGATGGCCTCCAGGGTAGGAAAGGTTTATATTTAGAAATGAATGTGCTATAAAAATAAATGATAGCAAAAGAATTTAATTTTAAAAAATATGAAATATTCAGAGAATATGGGAACACTTCTATGAACTGATACATAGCAAAGTGAGTAGATTCATAGAAACAATGTATTTGGACCTGAAGAAGAGTTACAAAAATTCATCTCCTTTTTTTCATAATAGAGGTGGAAAGCTATGGGTATGGAATATTATATAACTATCAAATATGACTAATGTATTGATTGGTTTTGCTTAGATTTTTATCTCTTTATTTTTCAAATCATTGTTGCAAGATTAGGCTTACTGGATATCTGAGAAGGGATATAATAAAAATAAATAAAATGTTAAAAAAAGGTATCAATTTTTTAAAAGATTAAAAAAGAACGTGTCATGACACACTAATTTCATTTATCAAATATCCCATTTATTAAAGAACAGTTTGTAATTATTTAGAAAAAGAAATAATAATTATATGGAACCAGGATGGCTTCATCAAGAACAGAATGTCAGATCAACCTTATTTGACAGCTTATTGAAATTTTGTAGATAGACATAGGAAATCCAGATTTTAACAAAACATTTGCCCAAATCTTTCATTCTAAAATTATGGACAAGAGTGAAAGGAACAGACTATGTAAGGACAGTATGGTTAGCTAGATTGGAGATGGACTGAATAAACAAAACCAAAGAATATTTACTAATGGATTACTCTTAACTTGGGGGCAGTGTGCTATAGCGGGGTGCCTTGGGGAATTGTCTTTGATTTTGAGCTCTTTAAGTTTTATCACTGACTTAGACACAAGTATAAATGGCATGTTTATTACTCTTCAGGGGACACAAAACCATATATAATAATTACCACTAAGATGACAGAATTGATTCCAAAAGATCAAAAAATGATAGACCAAATCTGAATGAAATTTAATAGTGACAAAAGTCCTACACTTGGGTTGAAAAAGCAGTCTCCTAACTACAGGATGAAGGAAGCATGGCTAGACATAGAAACTTAGGGAAGATGTTGGTCATCTAGCACATCCAACACATCTAATCTAAGGAACTGATTCAATAGGCTTTGTATGAAACTGCATAGCATAATCTATGTGATATACATTCATCATCCCCTTGATTTTCCTGTGTGGTTTGTTAGGCTTTACAATTCTTTAACTTAATAATATTTTATTTTTCCAATTACATGTAAAGATAGTTTTCAACATTCATTTTTTATAAGATTTTGAGTTCCAAATTTTTTCTCATTGTTTTCTTTCCTCCCTCTCCCCAAAACAGCAAGCAATCTGATATAGGTTATGCATATACAATCATTTTAAAGATATGTCCATATTAGTCATGCTGTGAAAGAAAAATCAGAACAAAAGAGAAAAACCAGGAGAAAGAAACAAACAAATGAAAATTGTGAAAATTGTATCTGTATTGTCTCCATAAAATTCTCTCTCTGGGTGTGAATGGCATTTTCTATTCCAATATTAGACTTAATTATTTTTTTATAAAGCTTTTTATTTACAAAACATACGAGTGATTTTTCTACATTGACCTTTGCAATAAACTTAACTTTTTAAAGTGGTTATACAGTCCACTATAGTATTCCATGCAATTCAACAAGTCTTAATTAGACATCTTTTATATTAAAAGTATTGCTCTAGAAATTAGTGATACAAATTCAAAACAAAAACAAAATTATCTTCTCTCAAGAAAATTAAAATTCTGAAGCCTTATGATGGCTCTGAGGCTTCAATATGTTTCCAAACAGGAATAATTGAAAAACCTAACAATCTATAGGAAATCTCTTTTCCATTAGGTTATTGCACAGGAAATCATTCATGATGTCTATATATTCAAAGCATGATTCCATTTAATCCATGATATCATTATGACAGCATCATGAGCATTCATTTGTTTATGTCTTTGAGAATGTTAATAAAATATTGTTGAATCAAGTTACCTCTGCATCTATAAAGAATCCTATATATTCTTCACAAATGCATATTAGTAGAAATTTCAAAGCTATATATTTCTCCTTAAAGAGTCTTTATGGGAAGTTTTATTGGAAGATATGAATTTCTATGCTGCAATGTAGTAATGGCACATCTCTTACATTTGTCCCTTTATTATCTTCTGTGATTAAAAGATAGGCTCGACTGTGATGGTCATTGTTAGAAGGAGCAGACACAGAAATGAGATAACAGATCTATTGAAATATTAAAGAAATGTGTGGTGGAAAAATTAATAATAACAACAATAAAAATAATTCACCATCCCAGTTCTCAGATCCCAGCTTAAGAAGTTCTGCTCTAGCACAAAAAAAAATGTAATATTCTTTTTAGCATTTAAAGCCCTTCACAATCTGGCTCCAATATGTCTTTATTAGACTGATTTCATATAACATACTTAATGTCCCCTTTATATATTTTATGTACTAGACAACCTGACTTGCATGCCAACTTCTGCAGACAGCTTTCTCTTTCTTCTTTTGCACATACTGTCCCCTGTGCCTGGGATGTTCTCCTGCATCTCTCTTAGAAGCCCTACCTCCTTTCAAAGCTTAACTCACATGTCACATCTATCTGAAGCATTTCTTGACCCCCAAAGTTAGTGCTTTTCCTCTGTTCTGTATTTGCTTTGCATGTATTTTTACTTACCTATCTGTATGTTTTAATTTATGTATTTGTATCTATGTTGTTGTGTCTATCCTCCCTCCCTGTCTAGATTATAAATTCTTTAAGAAAGGATATGGATTTATTTTTGTCTATCTGAGAGCCTAAAACTGTCTGGCACATGGTAGATGCTTATCAAATTATTCTTTTTTATCATTTTCATCATTTAGACAAAAGGTAAGATTTTAAAAAGATTCCTTATGTTTGTCCATTTAATGTGAGATTATATAGAATATTACTGTTCTGTAAGAAATGATCAGCAGGCTAATTTCAGAAAGATCTGAATAAACTTACATAAACTGGTGCTAAGTAGAATAAGAACCAAGAGAACACTGTACATAACAACAAGATTATGTGATGATCAATTATGATTGACTTGGCTCTTTTCAACAATGAAGTGATTCAGGACAATTGCAGTAGACTTGTGATGGAGAGAACCATCTGCATCCAGAGAGAGGACTATGGGGACTAAATGTTTTTCACAACATAGTATTTTCACCTTTATTGTTGTTGTTTGTTTGTTTTTTCTTTCTCATTTTTTCACCTTTTGATCTTTTTTTTCTTGTGCAGCATGACAAACTTGAAATATGTTGAGAAGAATTGCACAAATATGTTGTTACTTTCTGTCTATGAGAATGGAGAGGTGGGAGATAGGGAGAAAAATTGGGAATCCAAGGTTTTGCAGGGGTGAATGTTGAAAACTATCTTTGTATGTATTTTGAAAAATAAAAAGCTATTATTATTTTTTTTAAATGTAAGATTACAGGAAATTTATAATGAGTTGTGGAACTAATGTAAAATGAGGAAATGATTATATGA
>JAJPUD010026851.1:722-16102 GCA_023553655.1 Myrmecobius fasciatus
AGAGGTACCCCATGGACATCAGATGCACAGACCCCCCCCTAGGGAGATGAAGGTCAAATATCCCTAGGAGTAGAGGCCTTCAATGGAGGCTCGGGAAGAGACTCCCCATTGAGATCAAGGTCAGAGAACTCCATAAATATCAGAGGCAAATACCCCCCATGCAAGTACCCCCAGTGGAGTTCCTAGGGTGCAATTGAGGAAGACATGAGTGATAGACAGCAATAGACCCAGGGAAGAGAAGAAAAGGTGCTGGGGAAGTAGGGCCTATGGAGATGTGAGGCAAAAGTTTCCAGGGAAATATGGGGGGGAAAGATGAGGAGGTCACAAGGAAGGGAAGGGAAATGTGGAAAGTAGAAAAGTAGGCAAGGGTATGTGGGGAGAGAACCCTTCATACAGATCTGGGTCAAAGACCTCCCCTGGATATCAAGAGAATACCCCCATCTGATAACAAGCGGGCGCCCCCCCCCCCCCGCCTTGCTGATGAGAGCAGCATGCCTTCCATGGAGATCACATGCAGAAGATGATGTGAGGGTCAAAGACACACCATTAGCTTTAGGGAAGGAGCCCCATGGAATTAAGGGTTATAGCCCTCTCATGGAGATCAGGGGGTGGCCCCCAGTGTAGATCAGAGACAGATTCCCCTGTAGAGATCATGATCAGTCAAACCCCATGGAGATTTAGGTGAAAGATCCCTAGGGGTAGAGAGCAAACCTTTTGTGCACATCAGAGTCAGAGACCCTCTATGTAGATCAGGTAGAGACCCCCCCATGGAGCCCAGTGTCAGAGATACCCTGTTGAGATCAGGGACAGAAATTCCCCATTGAGATCAGGGTGAGACACACCCCATGGAGAGAGGAGGCAGACCCTCCATGGAAATCAGGGGGATATTCCCCTTGATATCAGGGTCAATGAACCCTCACAGAAAAGAGTTACATACCCCATGGAGATACAGGTCAAAGAGCCCCCATGGAGAACTCAGAGAGTCCCACCATGGAGATCAGGGTTAGAGACCCCCATGGAGATCAAAAGGAGATGCTCCATGGTAATCAGGGTCAGAGACACCCATGGATATCAGAGGGAAACTCCCCATGGAGACCAGGGGCAGATTCTCCTGGAAATCAGGGTCAGTGACCCATCATGGAGAAGACATAGACCCCCTACCATGTAGATCTAGGTCAAAGACTCCCCATGGAGAACACAGGCTGTCCCTCCATGGACATCAGAGGTAGATCCCCATGCAGATCAGAAGACGACCCCGCCATGGAGATTACAGGATGAAATGGAGGAACATATGAGGGATAGAAAGCTGTAGACCCAGGGAAGATGAGAGAAGGTGGAAGGGGACACCCGAGTATGGAGATGTGGAGCAGAGATGTTCAGGGAAATATGGGGGGAAAGATCAGGAGTTCCGAGGAAGAGAAGAGAAATGTGAAAGGAAGAAAAGTTGGCAAGATTATTTGAGAAGTGACACCTCCATGGAGATGAGGGGCATAGACACCCCCCCCACGAACATCATTGGGAGAGACCGGCATGGAGATATGGGGAAATCCCCATGGAGATCATAGGCAGATCCCTCCATGGAAATCAAGTTTAGAGACTCCCCATTTGAGATCCGAGTGAGAAAAACCACATAAGAATCAGAGGGAGACCTTCAGTGGAGGTCAAGGTCAGAGCTATCTCATGGGGATTAGAGGAAGACTCCCCCCCTGGTGATGATGAGGAGAATCCCCTGGAAATCAGGGTCAGAGATGCCTCATGGCATTTAGTGGTAGACCCCCATGGAAATCACTGGCAGTCCCCACCCTGGAAATAGGGCTTAGAAACCTCTCATAGAGATCTGGGTCAAAGATATGCCATGGTGGTCAGGGGGAGAGACTCCCCCCCATGGAGATCAGAGGTACCCCCCCACAGTGGAGTTCCTTGTGGTGCAATCAAGGAAGACATGAGTGATAGAAAGCAGTAGACCCAGGAAGGAGAAGGCAAGTAGGTGCTGTAGGGCCTATGAAGATTGGGGGCAAAAGTTTTCAGGGAAATATGGGGGAAGAGATGAGGAGGTCATAAGGAAGGGAAGGGAAATGTGGAAGGGAGAAAAGTAGGCAAGGGTATGTGGGGAGAGAGCCCTCCATGAAGATCTGGGTCAAAGACCTCCCCTGGAGAACAAGAGAATACCCCCATGAGATCACAACCAGACACACCCCCCCCCATGGTGATAAGAGTAGATTTTCCCCCATGGAGATCACATGGAGAATGCCCTATGGATGTGATGTCTATGGAGATAGGCCATGCAGATCAGGAAAGGCCCCCCCTGGAGATCAAACACAGATACCCCCCATGGAAATCAAGTTTAGAGACCTCCCCCATGAAATCAGGGACAGAGATGCCCCCATGGAAATCAGGGGGAGACTCCCATGGAGGTCACAGTCAAACCCTACATGGAGATCATGGGATAAAATCAAGGAACACTTGAGGGATAGAGAGCCACAGGCCCAGGGAAGACAAGAGAAGGTGGAAGGGGCCACTCCACTGTGTGGAGATGGGGGGCAAAGATGTTCAGGGAAATATGGGGAGAAAAGATCGGGAGGTCCGAGGAAGGGAAGAGAAGGGGGAAAAAATTGGCAAGATTATTTGGGCAGACACCCCTGCATGAGGATTCTGGTCATAGTCTGTGCATGGTGATCTGGGTGAGAACCGCCCCATGGAAATCAGAAATCGACCCTCCCCCCCATGGCCATGAAGGTCAGAGCCCCATCATGGAGGTCAGCCCCCAGTGTAGATAAGATACAGCCCGCCCCATAGAGATCACAGTCAGACAAGCCCCATGGAGATCTGGGTAAAAGATTGCTAGGGTTAGAGAGACCCCATGGAGATCAGAGGAACACCATGTAGAGCAGGGTCAGAGATCCTCCATGGAGATCAGCAGGTCACCTCCCATGGAGATCAGGGTTAGAGGCCCCCAATGGAGATCACAAGAAGACCCCACATGGAGACCAGAGGTAGTGACCTCCAGTTGAGATTACAGGCAGTAACTCCCATGCAGATCACAGGAATGGTATGTAGATCTGGGCCTGAGACTCTCCTTGGAGATCAGGGGGAGATTTCTCTGCAAATCCGGGTCAGTGACCCTCATGTTGAAGAGATAGACCCCCCCATGGAGATCTGGGTCAAAGACCATCCATGGAGAACACAGGCAATCCCCCCATGAATATCAGAAGCAAATGTTCCATGGAGGTTAGGGTCAGAGACATCCATGGACATCAGAGGTAGATGTCCATGAAGATCAGGATGAGAGATACCCCATGGAGATGAGGCAAACCCACCTCTCCATGGAGAACAGGAGACTCCCTGAGAAATTCTTGTCAGAGATGCCTCTTGGAGATTAGTAGAAGAGTCCCCTGGGAGACTGGGAAGACCCCCTTTGGTGATCAGGAGGAGATGGCCCATGGAGAGCAGAGGTAGGCCCTCCCCATGGATATAACTGAAAGTCCACCCATGAAGATTGGTTTGAGACTGCTCCATAAAGATGGGGGGCATAGATGGCCGCAATAGAGATCAAGGTTAGAGACCCCACATGGAGATCAGAGGTAGATCCCCCCCATAGAGTTCCTGGTGTGCTATCAAGGAAGACATGTGTTGTAGACCCAGGTAAGAGAAGAAAAGGTACAAGGGGGCAGTAGGGCCTATGGAGATGTGGGGCACAAATTTTCAGGGAAATATGGGGGAAAAGATGAGGTCTCAAGGAAGGGAAGGGAAATGTTGAAGGGAGACAAGTTGGCAAGGATATTTGGACAGAGATGGAGATCTGGGTCAAAGACCTCCCCTGGAGGTCAAGAGAATACCCCCATGGGATCACAAGCTGACCCCCTATGAGATCACAAGCAGACCCGCCATGGTGATAAGAGCAGACCTCCCACTACCATGGAGATCACATGCAGAATGCCTTATGGATGTCAGGGTGAAACACATGTCATGCAGAACAGGGAAGGCCCCCTATGGAGATCAAACACAGACTCCCCCATGAAAATCAGGGACAGACACGACCCCATAGAGATTAGGGGAGACCCCCATGGAGATCAGAGTTAGACCCTGCATGGAGATCATGGGATAAGATGGAGGAATACTTGAGGGATACAGAGATGTAGCACAAGGGAAGACAAGAGAAGGTGGAAGGGGGCACCCCAGTGTGTGGAGATGTGGGGCTGACATGTTCAGGGAAATGTGGGGGGAAAGATCAGGAGGTCCGACTAAGGGAAGAGAAGGGGACAAAAAGTTGGCAAGGTTATTTGAAGAGTGACACCTCCCTGGAGATTAGGGGCATAGACTCCCCCATAGATATCATTGGGAGAGACCCGCATGGAGATCCGGGTCAGAGACACCCCCCCCCCACATGGACATCAGAGGAAGACCCCTATGGAGGTCAAAGTCAGAACTATCCCATGAATATTATTGGAAAACTCCCCCATGGAAATCAAGATCAAAGACCCCCAATGGAGATCAGAGGCAGCAACTCCAGGAAGACTGGGTCCAGTATTCCAATCGATAGTCTCTCAATGGGGCCAAGAATCCCCACTGAGATGAAGGTCAGCAACACCCCCCCCAAATAGATCAGGGTCCAAGACAACCCAAGGAAAGAGATTTTGTATAGATGGGGGCATAGATGCCTTAGTAGAGCGGTGTGGGAGTTATAACATGGACATCAGGGGCACAGACACACACACACCCCCATGGAGATTGAGGTCAAATATTCCTAGGGTTAGACACCTTGAATGTAGGTCAGGGAAGAGACTTCCAATGGAGAAAAAGGGAGAAACCTCTCCCCATGGAGATCAGAGTTAGACACCCCCCCCCGGAGTTCCTGGAGTGCAATTGAGGAAGACATGAGCGATAGTCAGTGGTAGACCCAGGGAAGAAAAGAGAAGGTGCAAGGGGGCAGTAAGGTATATGGAGTTGGGGGCAAAAGTTTCCCAGGGAAATATGTGGGGGGGGGATGAGGTCACTAGCAAGGGAAGGGAAATGTGGAAGGAAGAAAAATTAGGAAGGGTTTTGGGCAGAGAGCCCTCCATGGAGATCTGGGTTGGTTACCTCCCCTGGAGGTTAGGAGTATACTCCCATGAGATCACAAACAGACCCTCCCCCGACCTTGGTGATGAGAGCAGACCCACCCATGGAGATCACATGCAGAATACCCTATGCATATCAGGGTCAAAGACATGCCAAGGGGATTAGGGAAGGCCCCCACCCCCATGGAGTTAAAGATCAGAACCCCACCATGGAGATCAGGGAGTGGCCCCCAGTGTAGATCAGAGACGGACACCTCCCTAGAAATCACATGCCCCATGGAGATCTGAGTGAAAGATGCCAAGGGAGAGAGCCCCCATGGAGATCCCAGGAATGCCAAGAGATCCAAGGAACAGTTGATATCCTACATGGGGATCAGTCAGAGGTCCCCAGTGGAGATCAATGGGAAGACCCTACAGGGAGACCAGAGGTAGTAACCCCCAGATCAGATTACAGTCAGAGACCCCCTTGGAGTTTGGGGTAAAAGACCATCAAAGAAGTCAAGATCAGAGGTACCACATAGACATTAGAGCCAAAGACTTTCCATTGAGATCAGAGGTAGACCTCCCTTGCTGACCTTCTGTGCAGATCAGGGTCAGGGACCCTTCATGTAAATTAGGTGGCGACCCCCCATGGAGCGCAATGTCAGATACCCCTTGGAGATCATGGTGAGAGATTTCCCATGGAGAGAGGAGACAGACTCTCCATGGAAATCACAGGGAGATTCCACTGGAAATCAGGGTCAGTGACACCTCATGGAGAAAACTGAGACCTCCCATGGAGATGTGGGGCAAAGATCACCCATGGAGAACACAGGCAGTTCCCCCATAAGGATCAGCATTAGAGACACCCCATGGACATCAAAGTCAAACCTCCACCTTGGAGATCACAGAATGAGATGGAGGAGCACATGAGTGATAGAGAGCTGTAGTCCCAGGGAAGACAAGAGAAGGTGGAAGGGAGGAGCAGCAAGGTGTGTGTAGTTGTGGGACAAATATGTTCAGGGAACTATGGGGGAAAAGATCAGGCAGTCCGAGGAAGGGGAGAGAAAAGAAAAAAAAATATTGCTAAGTTTATTTGAGGAGTGACACTCCATGAGATGAGGGTCATAAACCTCTCCCATGGAGATTATTGGGAGAGACCCCCCATGGAGATTTTGGTCAGAGACCCCCCCATATACATCAGAAGTATGTTCCCATGGCGATCAGGAGCAGATCTCCCATGGAGATAAGGGAGAGCTGCCCCATGGAGATCAGAGGTAGACCTGTAGATATAATTGGGAGTCCATCCATGAAGGTTGGGGTGAGTGACCTCTCCATAGAGATGTGGAGCATAGACCACCCACGGAGATGAGGGGTAGAGACCCTCATTTGAGATTTGGGACAAAAACACCATATGAAGATCAGTGGGAGACCCTCAATGTACATCAGAGGTAGACCACCCTAATGGAAATTGAGGGAAACCTCTATGGAGATCAAGGTCAGAGCTACCCCATGGAGATTAGAGGTAGACTTCCCCCTGGAAAGCAGGGTTAGAGATGTGTCGTGCTGTATAGTGGTAGGCACCCATGGAGATCACTGGCAGTACACCCCATGGAAATGCAGGTGAGAGACCCTCCATAGAGATCTGGATCAGAGACCCTAGGAGAGAACCCTAGTAGCGATCAGAGGCAAATCCTCCAGGAAGACTGGGTCCAGTATCCCAAGGTGTAGAGTCCCTCAATGAAGATTGGGGCTGAGAATCTCCATGGAGATGAAGATTAGAGACCCCCAAAAAGATCAGGGTACAGGACTACCCAGAAAAAGAGATTCTTTATGTAGATCGGGGCAGAGATTCCCCATGTAGAGCAGTGTGGGAGATACCTCGTGGACATTGGGGCCATAGACCCCCCCCATGGAGGTCCAGGTCAAATATCCCTAGGGGTAGAGACCTTCAATGTGAGTTGGGGAAGAGTCTCCCCATGGAGATCAGAGGAGTTACTGGGGTACAATTGATCATGTAGATCCTCCATGGAGATCAGCAGGTCACCTCCCATGGAGATCACAGTTAGAGGCCCCTAGTGGAGATCACAAGAAGACCCCACATGGAGACCAGAGGTAGTAACTCTCCAGTTGAGATTACAGGCAAGGACTCCCATGGAGATTACAGGAATGGTATGTAGCTCTGGACCTGAGACCCTCCATGGAGATCAGGGGGAGATTCCCCTGCAAATCTGGGTCAGTGACCCTCATGTTGAAGAGGTAGACCCCCCCATGGAGATCTGGGTCAAAGACCATCCATGGAGAACACAGGCAGTCCCCCCATGAAGATCAGAAGCAGAGACGCCCCATGGACATCAGAGGTAGATGTCCATGGAGATCAGGGTGAGAGACACCACATGGAGATGAGGCACAGCCTGCCTCCATGGAGAACAGGAGGAGACTGACAAGAAATCCTTGTCAGAGATGCCTCTTGGAGATTAGTAGAAAATCCTCCTGGGAGTAAACCCCCTTTGGTGATCAGGAGGAGATGGCCCGTGGAGAGGTAGACACCCCCCCCCACCACCACCAAGGATATAAGTAGCAGTCCATCCATGAAAATTGGAGTGAGACTCCTTCATAGGGTTATGGAACATACACGGCCCCAATGGAGATCAGGGTTAAAGACCCCGCCATGGAGATAAGAGGTAGTCCCCGCCATGGAGTTCCTGGGGTTTGATCAAAGAAGACACGTGTGATAGACCCAGGGAAGAGAAGAAAAGGTGTAAGGAGGCAGTAGGGCCTATGGATATGTGGGGCAAAAGTTTCCAGGGAAATATGAGGGAAAAGATGTGAGTAGGGAAATATATAGAAGGAAGGAAAGTTGGCAAGGGTACTTGGCCAGAGAAACCTCCATGGAGATCTGGAAAGACCTCCCCTGGAGATTAGGAGTATATCCCCATAAAATCATAAGCCGACCCCCCCATGAGATCACAAACAGTACCTCCATGGTGATAACAGAAGACACACCCCCCCATGAAGATCACATGCAGAATGTTTGAAGGATGTCAGAGTCAAAAACACTCCATGGAGATCAGGAAAAGCCCCCATGGAGATGAGGTTCAGAGCCCCACCATAGAGGTGAGGGCGTGTCCCCCAGTGAAGCTCAGAGACAGAACACCCCATAAAGAGTACAGTCAGACAAGCCCCACGGAGATCTGGGTAAAAGATCCTTAGGGGTATCGAGCCCCCATGGAGAATATAGAAACACCATGGAGTTCAGGGTCTGAGACAATCCCTCGAGATCAGAGGTGACCTTCTATGGAGATCAGGGTCAGAGATGCTCCATGTAGATCAGGTGGAGACCCATCATGGAGTCCAGTGTCAGATACCCATTTGATCTCAGGGACAAAGACTCCCATGGAGATCAGAGTGAGAGACACCCTGTGGAGAGAGAAGGCAGACCCTCCATGGAGATCAGAGGGAAATTCTGTAAATCAGGGTCAGTGACCCCTTGTGGAGAAGTGATAGACTCTCCCCATGGAGACCCGAGTCAAAGACTCTGAATGGAGAGCACAAGTAGTCCTCCTATAGAGACCAGGGTCAGAGACACCCCATGAACATCAGAAGCAGATGCCCCATGGAGATCAAGGTCAGAGACACCCCATGAACATCAGAAGCAGATGCCCCACCCATCACGGGAAGAGATCAAGGACCATGAGGGATAGACAGCTATAGAGCCTGGGAAGACAAGAGAAGATGGAAGGGGACACCATGGTGTATGGAGATGTGGGGCAGGAAATATTGGGGGGAAAGATCAGGAGGTCTGAGGAAGGGAAGAGGAAAAAAAATTGGTAAGGTTATTTGAGGAGTGACAGCTCCATGGAGATGAGGAGCAAAACCCCATGAAGATCATTGAGAAACACCCCCCCATGGAGATTCGGATCAGAGACCCCAATGGACATCAGAGGGAGACCTCCTTTGGAGATCCTAAGCATACCTTCCATGCAGATCAGAGTCAGAAACCCTCCATATAGATCAGGTGGAGATCCACCATGGAGATACCCCATTGAGTGTTGGAGATACCCTATTGAAATCAGGGGCAGAGATTCCACCTGGAAATCAGGATGACACACCATGGAGAGAGGAGGCAGATCCTCCATGGAAATCATAGGATGAGATCACGAAACATATGAGGGATAGAGAGTTTTAGATCAAGAAAAGAAAAGAGAAGGTACAAGGTGGGGCAGTAGGGTGTATAGAAATGTGGGGCTGAAGTTTCTGGGTAAATATGGGGGGGAAATGAAGTGACTAGGAAGGGTAGGGAAATGTGGAAGGAAGAAAAGTTGGCAAGGGTATTTGGGCAGTGAGCCATCCATGGAGATCTGGGTCAAAGACCTCCCCTGGAGATCAGGAGAATACCCCCATGGGTCAAAGACCTCCCCTGGAGATCAGGAGAATACCCCCATGAAATCACAAGCAGCTCCCATCATGATGATAAGAACAGAACCCCCATAAAGATCACATACAGAATTCTCTATGGATGTGAAGGTTAGTCACACCATGGAGATCAGGGAAGGCCCCCCGTGGAGTTAAGGGCCAGAGCCCCAACATGGAGATCAGGGTGTGGCCCCCAGTGTAGATCAGGGACAAGATACCCCCCTCCTTAGAGATCATGGTCAAACAAGTCACATGGAGATCTGGGTGAAAACTTCCTAGAGATAGTTACCATGGAGATCCCAGTAATGCCATGTAGATCAGCGTCCAAGACTCTCCATTAAGGGTGACCTCTTATGGAGATCAGGGTCAGAGGCCCCCCGATGGAGATCACAGGAAGACTCCACATGGAGACCAGAGGAAGTGACCCCAACTTGAGATTACAAAGAGAGATCCCCATGGAGATCTGGGTCAAAGACCTTCCATGGAAATTTTAAGCAAACCTTCCATGCAGATCAGGGTCAGAGACCTTCCATCTACATCAGGTGGAGATCCACCATGGTACACAGCATCAGAGATACCCCATTGAGATCAGTGGCAGAGACTCCCCATGGAGATTAGGGTGAGAGACACACCATGAACAGAGAAAGCAGATCCTCCACGGAGATCAGGGGGACATCCCCCTTGCAAATCAGGGTCAGTGATCCTCATGGAGAAGAATTAGACCCCCCCAAGGAGATCTGGTTCAAAGACACCCCCCCATGGAGATCAGGGAAGCCCCATCTATGGAGAGCACAGGCAGTCCTCCCATGAAGGTTAGGGTCCCTGCCATGGAGATTAGGGGGAGACTCTCAATGGAGAGCACAGTCAGACCCCCTGTGGAGATCAGAGGCAGAATCCCAGGAAGCCTGGATCTAGTATCCCAAGGGGTAGTATCCCTCAATGAAGAACAGGGCCATGAATCCCCATGGAGATGAAGGTCAGAGACTCCCCCCCAAAGAAATGAGGGTCCAAAACTATCCAGGTAAAGAGATTTTTTTACATAGATCAGAGCAGAGATTCCCCATATAGAGCAGTGTGGGAGGTATCCCATGGACATCAGGGGCACAGACCCCCCCCCAGGTTGATGCGGGTCAAATATCCCTAGGGGTAGAGACCTTCAGTGTTGCTTAGGGAAAATATTCCTCATGGAAATCAAGGTCAGAGAACTCCCCCACCACAGAGATCAGAGGTAGACCTATACCATGGATTTCCTAGGGTGTGATCAAGGAAGACATGAGAATAGAGAAGGTGCAAGGGGACACTAGGGTGAATGGAGATGAGGGGCAAGAGTTTCCAGGGAAATATGGGGGAAAAGACGGGGAGGCCACAAGGAAGGGAAGGGAAATGTGGAAGGAAGAAAAGAGCTCTCCATGAGATCCGGGTCAATTATCCCTATGGATAGAGACTTTCAATGTCATTAGGAAAGAGACTCCCCATGGAGATCAAGGTCAGAGAAGTGCAGAAAAACCAGGGGCAAAAAACCCCTATGGAAATAAAGTTTGGAGGCTCCCCATTGAAATCAGGGACAGAGATGACCCCATCGAGATTAGGGGGAGACCCCCATGGAGATCATAATCAGACGCTGCTTGGAGATCATGGGAAGAGATTGAGGAACACATGAGGATAGACAGCTATAGCCCCAGGAAATACAAGAGAAGGTGGAAGGGGGCAGCACAGTATGTGTGGGATGTGGGGTAGAGATGTTCAGGGAAATATGGGGGAAAGAAGAGGAGGTTCAAGGAAGAGGAAAAAAAGTTGGCAAGGTTATTTGAGTAGTGACATCTCCATGGAAATGAGGGACATAGACCCCCCCCCCATGGACATCATTGGGAGAGACCCCCATGGAGATCACAGAAATATCTCTCCATGGAAATCAGTTTTAGAGACCCCCATTTGAGATCCAGGTCAGAAAAACCACATGAAGATCAGAGGGAGATCCTCAGTGGGCATCAGTGGTAGATGCCTCTACCAATAGACTTCAAAGGAGACCTCTATGGGGGTCTAAGAGCCACCCCATAGAGATTAGAGGCAGGCCTCCCCATGGACACAAGGGTGAGGGACCTCTCATAGATATCTGGGTCAAGGAACCCCATGGATGTCTGGATGAGAGATCCGCCTATTGAGATCAGAGACAGACCCCCTTAGAGATCTGGGTCAAAAAACCCCTATAGAGATCTGGGTGAAAGATTCCCCCACTGAGATCAGAGACAGACCCCCTGTGGAGAAAATAGGCAGCTCCCCCCCGGAATACTGGGTCTGATATCTAAAGGGGTTAGAGTCCCTCAAAGAAGATCGGGGCCAAGAATCCCCATGGAGATGAAGGTCAGACACCCTCCCCCCTTTCAAAGAGAACAGTGTCCAAGACAAGCTAGGGAAAGAGTTTCTTTTTATAGAACACGTCAGAGATTCTCCAGGAGAGCACTGTGGGAAATATCCCATGGACATCAGGGGCAGACACCCCCCATGGAGATCATGGTCAGATAGCCATAGGGGTAGAGACCTTCAATGTAGGTCAGGGAAAAGACTCCCCATAGAGATCAAGGTCAGGGGCAAGTCTCCAAGCAACTCAAAAGTGGATCCCCATGGAAATCAGGAGAATATCCCCATGAGATCACAAGGAAACCCCCCATGGAGGTCACATGCAGAATGCCCTAAGGAGGATGAAAGGGTCAAAGACACTCCATGGAGAACAGGAAAGGCCCCCATCATGGATCAGTAACAGGACACTCCCCCCCCCAATAGAGATCACAATCAGACAAGCCCCATGGTGATCTGGGTGAAAGATCACTAGGGGTAGAAAGTTACCATGGAGATTACAGGAACTCCATGTAATTAGGATCCAAGACCCTCCATGGAGATCAGAGGGTGACCTCCTATGGAAATTAAGATCAGAGACCCTCCATGTAGATCAGATGGAGACTGCCATGGAGCGCAGTGTCAGAGATACTCCATTGAGATCAGGGGCAGAGTCTTCCCATGGAGATCAAAGTCACAGACACCCCATGGAGAGAGAAGGCAGAGCCTCTATGGAAATCAGGGGGAGCTTCCCCCGGCAATCCAGGTCAATGACCCCTCATGGAGAAGAGATAGACACCCCCCCATGGAGATATGAGTCAAAGACCCCTCATGGAGAACACAGGCAATCTGTCTATGGAGATCAGGGCCAGAGACCCCCTAGGGAGATCAGAAGCAGATGCCCCATGGACATCAATTTTAAAGATACCCCATGGACATCAGAGGGAGACCCCCAAGGAGATGACAGGACGAAATTGAGGAATGCGTGAGAGATAGACAGCTATAGACCTAGGGAAGACAAGAGAAGGTGGAAGGGGGCACCCTCATGTGTGGAGATGTGGGGCAGAGATGTTCAGGGAAATATGGGGGAAAAGATCAGGAGGTCTGAGGAAATGGAGAGAAGAAGAAAAAAGTTAGCAAGGTTTTTTGAGGATCCCCATGGTGATCAGGGTCAGAGACATCCCATGGAGATAAGAGCCAGACCCCGCCATGGAGAACAGGAGGAGACTCTTTTTTTTTTTTTTTAATAAAGCTTTTTATTTGCAAAACATATGAGTGACCTTTCAACATTGACCTTTGCAAAAAAAAAAACTTTTTTTTCCCCAAGCTTTTCCTTTCCCTCCCCCCGCCCCCCACCCCTAGATGACAGGTAATCTAATACATGCTAGATAGGATAAATTATATGACAAATACAATACATGTATACATATCTATACAGTTATCTTACTGCACAAGAAACATCAGATCTAGAAAGAGAAGAAGAAAAAAAAAACCTAAGAAGGAAAACAAAATGCATGGAAATATTCACAGAAAGCGTTAAAATGCTGTGTGGTGGTTCACTCTCAGTTCCCACAGGCCTCTCTCTGGATGTATATGACTATCTTCATCGCAGCACAACTGGTTTGAATCACATCATTGTTGAAGAGAACCATGTCCATCAAAATTGATCATCGTATAGTCTTGTTGCCGTGTATAATGTTCTCCTGGTTCTGCTGATTTCACTCAGCATCAGTTCATGCAAGTCTCTCCAATCCTCTCTGAAATCCTCCTGTTGGTCGTTTCTTACAGAACAATAATATTCCATAACATTCATATACCATAATTTATTCAGCCATTCTCCAATTGATGGGCATCTTTTCAATTTCCAGTTTCTTGCCACTACAAAAAGGGCTGCCACAAACATCTTTGCACATGTGGGTCCCTTTCCCCAGGAGGAGACTCCTTGAGAAATCCTGGTCAGTGATGCCTCATGGAGATTAGTGGATGATCCCTCTGGGAAACTGAGAAGACCCCTATAGAGATCAGAAGGAGATGGCCAATGGAGAGCAGAGGTAGACCCTCCATGGATATAACTAGCAGTCCACCTATGAAGATTGGGGTGAGAGACCCCTCCATAGAGATGTGGGGTACAGACTGCCCCCACAGATATCAGGGTTTGAGATCCCCCATTTGATATTTGAGTCAGAAAAACCACATAAAGATCAGAGGGAGACCTTCAGTGGAGGTGTACACCCTCAGTGGAAATTGAGGTAGACAGACCCCTTTGGAGGTCAAGGTCAGAACTACTTCATGGTGATTAGAGGAAGACTCCCCCCTGGTGATGATGAGGAGAATCCCCTGGAAATCAGGGTCAGAGATGCCTCATGGCATTTAGTGGTAGACCCCCATGGAAATCACTGGCAGTCCCCATCCTGGAAATAGGGTTTAGAAACCTCTCATAGAAATCTGGGTCAAAGACATGCCATGGTGGTCAAGGGGAGAGATCCCCCATGGAGATCAGGGGGAGAGACACAGCATTGGGATTGAGATGGTAGACCTCCCATGCAGATCAGGGTTAGAGACCCCCCCCAATGGAGATCAGAGGTAGACCCCCTGTTGAGTTCCTATGTTGCAATCAAGGAAGTCATGTATGGTAGACCCAGGGAAGTGAAGAAAAGGTACTAGGGGGCATTAGGGCCTATGGAGATGTGAGGCAAAAGCTTTCAGGGAAATATGGGGGAAAAGATAAGGAGGTCACGAGGAAGGGAAGAGAAGGGAAATGTGGAAGGAAGAATAGTTGGCAAGCTCTTTTGGGCAGAGAGTCCCATGGAGATCTGGGTCAAAGACCTCCCAGTGGAGATCAGGAGGAGATTATCCATAGAGATCAGAGGTAGACCCTCCATGGTTATACTTAGCTGTTCACTCATGAATATTGGGGTGAGAGATTCCTCTATAGAGATGTGGGGCATAGACTACCCCCACGGAGATCAGGGGGTAGAGACCCCCCCATGGAGATCCGGGGAGACCCTCATGGTGATTACAAGCAGAACCCTCCTTGGAAATCAAGTTTAGCGACCTACATTTGAGAACCGAGTCAGAAATGACAACCACATGATTGTCAGAGGGAAACCTTCAGTGGAAATGGAAGTCAAGGTCAGAGCTACCTCATGGAGAGTAGAGGGAGAGAACCTCCTGGAAATCTGGCTCAGAGATGCCTCATGGTGTTTAGTGATAGACCCCCATGATGATCAATGGCAGCAGTCCCCCTATAGAGATCCAAGTCAGAGCCCCCCCCATGGAGATCAGTGAGAGAACCCCTGTGGAGATCAGAAGAAGAACCCCTAAGAAGACCAGGTCCAGTATTCTAAAGGGTAGAGTCCCTCAGTGAAGATCAGGGCCAAGAATACCCATGGAAATGAAGGTCAGAGACTCCCCCCACCCCCCAAAGAGAACAAGGTCCAAGACAGCACAGGGTGGGAGATTGTTTATGCAGAGCAGGGCAGAGATTTTCCACATAGAGCAATTTGGGAGATACCCCATGGACATCAGAGGCACAGACCCCCATGGAAATCATGGTCAAATATACCTAGGGGCAGAGACCTTCAATATAGCTCA
>JAJPUD010026853.1:0-15479 GCA_023553655.1 Myrmecobius fasciatus
GTCATATAGTACTGTTGTTGCCGTGTATAATGATCTCCTGGTTCTGCTCATTTCACTCAGCATCAGTTCATGTAAGTCTCTCCAGGCCTCTCTGAAATCATCTTGCTGGTCATTTCTTACAGAACAATAATATTCCATAACATTCATATACCATAATTTATTCAGCCATTCTCCAATTGAAGGGCATCTATTCAATTTCCAGTTTCTAGCCACTACAAAAAGGGCTGCCACAAACATTCTTGCACATGTGGGGCCTTTTCCTTCCTTTATGATTTCTTTGGGATATAAGCCCAATAGAAATGCTGCTGGGTCAAAGGGTATGCACAGTTTGATAACTTTTTGAGCATAGCTCCAAATTGTTCTCCAGAATGGCTGTATCCGTTCACAGCTCCACCAACAATGCATCAGTGTCCCAGCCCTCCCACAACCCCTCCAACATTCATCATTAACTTTTCCTGTCATTTTAGCCAATCTGACAGGTGTGAAGTGGTATCTCAGGGTTGTCTTGATTTGCATTTCTCTGATCAATAGTGATTTGGAGCATGGAGGACTAATTTTTGAGTAAAGAAGACGAAGGTCTAGGTACACTTTTAACACATACTAGCTATGTAAGACTGGGTAGATCATTTAAGTCTCGGTGCCCCCCAGCAACTGTTACACAAGTTGTAGAGCTTTTCCTGATCTGCATTGATAAAGAGATTTCCCTGGCTTGTCTCTTCCTGACAACAGTAAAATTCTAAGTTCCTTTCCACCAAATAAAATGAAATAAGATCTCAAAAAACATTCAGTACTGATTTCCAAAAAAAGTATTTCCATCTTCCAGATAACTCAAACTTCAGAGGGAGTTTATGTACATTTTAACAGGGGTTTCAGAAAACACATTTGCATGCCTTTGTTTTTTTTTCTTAAACACAAGAAAAATGGGAAGGTGAAAAAGGAGAGGTACTCAAAGACATGCATCAAAATTCAAATTAAGTTGGTTGATTTTTCAGATCATTTAGTTATAAAACTGAGACTCACTTCTGGGGAAATTATGTATTCTATAGTCTCTCAAATGAGTGGGCAAAAATATAGTCAAGAAATAGTGTTCTTTGGGGACTGGACATGTGACATACTTATGAAGATACATTTCAGGTTATTTCCAATAAATGGAATTAGATTTTGTTGTTATCTAAATGTTCTATATCAATTTCATAATTTATCCACAAAATAGAATTAATCATGTATATAAAGCATTATTAAGGCAATTAGGTAGTATAATAAACATAGTCAGGAACACTCGTCTTCTTAAATTCAAATCTAGTCTCAGGCATTTTCTAACTTTGTGACCTGGGCAATTCACTTAACTGTGCCTCAGTTTCATTGTTTATAAAATTAGCTGGAAATGGAATTGACAAACCACTCAAGCATCTGTAAAGAAAACCCCAAAGAGAGTCATGAATAATTGGCACAACCAAAAAACAAATGAAGAATAAAAGCAATAAAGCAGTATTATATAATCTATAAAGAATTGATCTAAAAATCAGCGAGTTCAGATCTTGATTCAGATACATATTATTGTGGTAAAGTCAATTAACCACTTCATGCAATACTCACCATTATAAAACTCAATTTAAAACAGTTGCCTATCTCTGTCAGTTAAGAAACTTTTCTTCCCCATCATGTTGCTTCATCTGCTATTATATAAATATAAATTTGCTTTGTTTCTTATACTTAAAAACTGTGTTCATTAATGTTGAAAATCTTAAAATATAGTTTAGATTATACAATCATATTATTGCTAATATCACAGTAAATTATGAAATATGAAATAATTAGTTATTGAAAGGTATAAGTAAGATAACCACAATGAGGTCTGGAAGAGTTAAATCAAGAGAGTACATTTTGTCTTAGAATATTCTACATAGCAACAGTAGCCAAGAAAATCTGCATCTTAAACTGCAGTTCCAAGAAAGATGACAACCTCTTTCAGTAAATGATCATAGTTACAATACATATTTTAATAGTGATTGATTCTCACATATTTTCAGCTGATTCAAAATTTCATGAAATGGGTCATTTCATTTTACTTGGCACACAAATTGATCATCCAAAAAGTGATATAAAGAAAAAGTAGTTAGGGAATTTAAAAAAAGAGAGAGAAATAAGATATATTTAAATAACTTCATAGTTCCATTTTCCTAAATCTTCTGACAGTTCTGGGCCTATTCTTTTGCTTCACTGTAATTCAAACATAAACTTTAACGGAATTTCTTGGTGGGCTTTATGTTTCTTAGTGTCCACTAAATGGATATCAAATAAAACTTTATGAAACATTAAAGAAACTAAGACATGAATGAATTGTGATTCCTTCCAAACTTTTTATTTTATTCTAGAAATTCTAATAGAATAAAGATAATATTTTGCAACTGAATTTTAGCTACCTTTGAAATTCATATAATTTAAAGGAAGAGAAGTTCTTCCTCCCAAAATTCCTAGAGTCTTGATTTTTCTTTGGGGCTAGATTAGTTCTAATGAGGCTAACATTTTGTTTTCTCATGGAAATCTATTCCAACAGTTTAAAAGAGGCAAGAAAAACAGAATAAAATAGAATAAGCTGAGATAAAAAGGGAAAAACAATAACCACAACCAGAAAATAGATGAGGAAAGGCAAAGACTTTTTTCCATTTTTTTCTGGAATTCTGCTTTTCAGGATAAGGTTTAATACTTACAGCAATCATTAGTCAGAAAGCAATATCTTCACAAATAATTAAGTAGAAATGGAGTCTATCTTGAAAAAGGTTTGAATAAGAATAATGTGAAGATTCACTTATAGCATCCAATTCTATCTTGGAATTATGAAAAGAGGCAACAAGTTTATTATAACCCCTAGGGTTCATATTTTTAATTCCTTAAATTGTCCTCAGACCAAATTTTGCCTCTTTTAGAAACTTTTTTTTTTACCGTTCTTATTATTCTGCCTTAAAAATAAGTAAAGATGAAAAACTGCCTTTTGTTATTCTTGACCTTTCTTTTGAAAACTTTCTCTTGTCCATTCTGCCCAATCAATGATTATCAAAACTTATGTATCCTCCCATTTCCTGTTAACCAGATGAATTTAGCCATGTTAACATAATAATGGAAGATAATGGATTAATGGTTGAATTGAAGACTGAAATAACACACTTCAGTGGTTGTCTAGTTTATGCTTAGTATGAAAATACTAAGTATTTTCAGTTCTTTCAAAGGATTTTAATCATCTGGCCTCAAACACTTAATATTTTCTAGCAGGGTGACTGTGGGCAAGTCATTTAATCCCAATTGCCTCAGCAAAACAAACAAAAAATAACAATGTATTTTAGTCATCCATAGACTTAAAACTTTCTGGTTTCCTCTGGATTCTCCCAAATTTTTAATACCATTGTTAGAATATGGAGTCCAAAATTATTAACATTTTGTCTCCCTCCCTCAGGTCAAAGGTATTCTACTTAGGACTTTTAGAAATAGGGAATTTATTTAAAGTATATCAAATACGATCATTTTAAATGCTATAACAAAGATGCTATAATTAGGAAGAGATTTGGGATTAAGTTGTTCTTTGATACCTACAAGTTACATTACAGACACTTGACCTGAAGAAAGAAGCAACTATGACTTGACTAAGAAAAGGTAAAATTCCACATTTTCTTTAGCTCCTCTTAATAGGTGGTCATTCTTTGGAACTATAAGGTTTATAAAGCATTTTAGAAAATTGTTTCATTTTATCCTCACAACAAACCTATTTAAATTTTAAAGTTTATAAAGTAGTATAGTATTTCATTGTTTCATTCTTTGTGAAAATAAGTTGATGAATCAATAAATTTCAGGACAAAATGTTTTACAAAAGAGTACAGCATTCTTGATGATGCATACATAAGAATTTTATATTACATGAAACTGACAGTAATATTCCTGATGCTCAAATTTTTGTTATGAATGTCAAATCAGGACTATTTTATGGGGATTAGGCTTAAAGTGAAGAAAATAAGTATCAAGAAGCAATTGTTAATATTGGGAAGTGAGAGAGATATTAAAATGAAAAAAATTCAACTTGTCCCTTTTTTTAACAAAGCTATTTCTTCAACATCAATTTTTTTCTTTTTTATCCTTAAAATTCAAAAGCAATTGCTAATATATATCACACTGCTGCAACTATTAAACACTATTATACATTTATGCAGATTGAAAGTTGAGATTTCCTAGGACATAGAAATGATTCAGTAAGAGAGATTGTTGAATCATCTTTTCTGAAGTTTGATAGATTTTAGTTTTGTAAAGAAGAGATGTAGATTTCCTTGTAATGATTAAAGTATAATCTCTCCTAAATATAAAAATAAACTACATAGGGAAAAAAAGACTTTTTAATATGAAGGTAATTAAAAATATGCTATTTAACTTCCTGCTTTATGAGATGAGGAGAATAAGACATTCCCCCCAAATTTGAGTGGTTTGTCTGAGCAAAAGGCAGAATCTAAACCACAGCATACCTCTAATAACTGCCAGTCTCAGTAAAGTACTTTTCCTAATAGACCTGAAGGTCTATTATAGTCTTAACAGTCTGAAAAGAAGAAACAGTCTATTAAGGTAAAAAAGAATATGGATTTCACTTCACTATTTAGCACTGGGGCTTTGGTTAAGGATTTTTGAATGTTCTGAGCATTCTTTTTTTAAAACTGTAAGATATGATGAATAATATATGCCTCATAGAATTGGGTTTTTTTTCCCATAGAATTTATTGTGATGATCAAATCAAATGACTCATGTAAACTACTTTGTAAACTCAGCGAGGGTTATTATGTCTGTACTATTAGCCATCACACCATAATAATTGAGATGAAACTAAAGAAGCAAAATAAGAGTCTACCTGTGTAATTGAACTACCAAATATTAGTGTATAACATACAATTAAAAACTGTGGTCCATGGAAAGATAATGTAGAAAAAAATAGAATAATCAAGGGCAAAACTGTTTAGGCTGTGTATTATTTTTAGAACATCGCAAAAATCAAAAGGTATGACATGAATAATGTAGGCTGGAAAGTAGGGCAAAATAAACACACACACACACACACAAACACACACACACACAAACACACAAAAGAAACCACAGAGTTTTAATTTTTTCTATTTTATGTCTTTTAAGGCTCATTTCATTAGTAGCTATTAGCCAAATGGATTTTGCCCATGTAAGTTGTTTTCATTTTATTAATTATATCATTGCATTCAAAAGCTGTTTATTTTATATTTGCAAATTACTGTAACTAATCTGTCCATCTATCTCATATATCAAAATTATACTAAATCCATAATATAAAACAGAAAAACCTGTTTAAAATTCAACATTTTTTCATCATTTTATCAGTGTTACAAATGAGTTTTTAAATTCTTTTAAATGACTTATTTCACAAACAATAATAAATTATTTTTTAAACTGAAGTTGTTATTAATGGATTAAAATGTCAACTTCATGTATAAGCCATTTAAAATGAATTATAATAGGATTTAAAAGTTACATTCTTTAATTTGTCTTAAGAAATACAATAATATCAAAGAGAAACCTGCCATTTAAAAAAAAAGGTTTTTCTTTCAATAAATGGAAAATTTATAGAGCTTGAAGATTAACAATCAGCATTTCCTCCTAAAATGATACAATGTTCAAATCCACCATAATGAGAGGGAAATGATACCTCTATGTTATAATAGTGCTTATTAGGTTTGCTATGCAAATTGTTCCCGCAAATTGATCCATATTCTATATTCAGAGGAAGTTTGCTTTGGGGGAATAAAGCTCTTATAGTGAATCAAGGATAGACCTTAAAAGCATTCAGCATTTATGTGGAACATCCAAGGAGCATTATCATGCTCCTTTCATTCTGCAGTAAAGTCTCTCTCTCTCAGATTCTTAACAAATAACACCTATCACCATTGCTAAAAGGTAAGGTACTTACATTCATCATTACAATTGTCCTGATATATAAACACATGAAATTTGTACAATTTTGTCTCGTTTCACATACAGATATAAACATATAATTTTTCCAATTACATGTAATACTATTTTTTACATTTGTTTTTAAAACTTCAAATTCTGGATTCTCTCCCTTTCCCTCCAACTCTTTCCCCACTTTGAGAAGGGGGGAAATAATGCAAAATATTTCTATAAAAGACTTGATGCAAAATAAAACATAGATCTCCACTGTCACCCCACCCCTAAAAAAAAACCTTAAGAAAAAGGATTTTTTTAAAGAATACTTCAATGTGTAGCACAATCAGTTCTTTCTCTAGTTATACATAATGTTTTTCATCATAAGTCCTTCAAAGGAATTTTGCATCACTGTATTGCTGAGAACAGCAAAATCATTCACAACTGATCACCCTACAGCATTGCTATTTTATTCGTAGTACATTTCATTTTGTGTGACCTCAAGGAAAAATTGTTAGGTTTTTCTGAGAACATCCTGCTCATCATTTCTTATAGAATAGTAACATTCCATCATAATCACGTCACAATTAATTCAGCCATTCCCAGTTGATGGGCATCCCTTCCATTTCTAATTCTTTCTCTGAGAAAAGAGCTGCTACAAATATTTTTTGTATTTATAAGTCCTTTTCCCTTTTGAAAAAAAAATTTAAAATTGTAGTAAGTTTATTTTTTTTTGAGTTGTATAATTCTTTTTTTTAATTAAAGCTTTTTATTTGCATAACATATGTATGGGTAGTTCCTTAGCATTGATCTTTACAAAGCTTTCCATTACAAATTTTCCCCCCAGTCTCCTCCCCTCCCCTAGATGGCACAAAGTCCACTACATGTTAATTATGTTAAAATACTTGACAAATTGAATATATGTATACATATTTCTACACTTATCATTGTTGTGCAAGAAAAATCGTATCTACAAGAAAAAAAATCAGAGAAAGGATATACAATGCAAGCAAATATCAGTAGAGAGCATGAAAATGTTATGTTGTGGTCCACATTTCATATCCCTCTCTCTGGGTGTATGTGGCTTTCTTCACTGAACAATTGGAACTCGTTTGAGACATTTCATTGTTGCAGAGAGCCATGTCCATCAGAATTGATCATCATGTAATATTGTTGTTGCTGTGTATAATGATCTCCTGGTTCTGCTCATTTCACTCAGCATCACTCATCATTATCTTTTGCTGTCATCTTGGACAACCTGAGATGTGTGAGAAGGTGACTCAGAGTTGTTTTAATTTGCACTTCTCTCATCAATAATGATTTGGAGCATTTTTTGTCATATAAGTATACATGGCTTTAATTTTATCATCTAAAAATTGTCTGTTAATATCTTTTGGCCATTTATCAATTGGGAAATAATGTATATTCTTATAAGTTTGACAGTTCTTTTTAATTTAATGTAATTAAAGTTATCCGTTTTGCTTTTCACGATGTTCTCTAGTTCTTCTCATCAATTTTGATGAGAGTAAGGTTCACTTCTGTTCCACACTCCCTCTTTCCCTCCATTGTAAAAGCTTTTTCTTTCCTCTTTTATGGCAGATAAGTTATACCTTCAAATCCCTCCCTTCTCCAAATATCAGATAGGCAAATTTTCCCTTGTTCTCCTAATTTGTTTATGATATCATCCTTTATGCCAAAATCAAGTATCCATTTTGATCTTATTTTGGTATAGGGTATGAGATGTAGTCTAAACCAAGTTTCTGACATTATTTTCCAATTTTCTCAGCAATTTTTGTCAAATAGTGAGTTTTTATTCCTGAAGCTGAATTTGGGGGATTTATCAAATACTAGATAGCTATAGGTCTTGCTTATTGTGTCATGTATATCTAATCTATTCCACCGATCCATTTTTTAGCTAGTACAAAATGGTTTTGATGACTTCTGCTTTATAATATAATTTTAGGTCTGTTACTGCTAAGTCGTCCCTTTCCTTTTTTATTTTTTGAAATCATTTTTGATTCATACCCATACTACCATTAGTAGTTGTATTCTTAGGTCAACAGATACACATGATTTTATATCCCTTTGGGCATAGTTCATATCTTTTAATTATTTGTTAACCTGGGCATGATTCTTTTTTTTAATAAATTGGACTGCCTCTACATTTAAGAAAAGAGGCCTTCATCAAAGAAATTTGTTTCAAAATTATTTTTACAATTACTATGTCTAAATGTGATTTCCTTCCCCTTTCAAAATATGCCATTCTTCTAGCATCCTCCCCTTTCTCATATCTCCTTTATCTCTTACTTTCCTGAAGAATATGATAGATCTCACCCATATTGAGTATATATGTTAGTTATCTCTTTGAGCCAATTTTGATGAGAGAAAGGTTCACTTACTTCTGTTCCACACTCCCTCTTTCCCTCCACTGTAAAATCTTTTTCTTGCCTCTTTTGTGGCAGATAATTTATACCTTTCCACCTCTCCCTTTCCTTTTCTCCCAGTACATTACTCTCTCACCTCTTAATTTTATGTCTTAGATATTATTCCTTCATATTCAACTCACATCTGTGTTCTCTGTTTCTTTAAATTCTTAACTGCCATAATAATGAAAAAAAATGATCTTATGAGTTACAACTATCAACTTCCATGTAGGAATGTAAACAAATAAACCTTATTAAATCCTTTACGATTTTCTTTTCTTGATTACTTCCTAATCCTTCTCCTGAGTCCTCTGTTTGAAAATCATTTTTTTTTAAGCTCTGGTCTTTTCATCATGAATGTTTGAAATTTCTCTATTTATATTGATAGATCAATGGAATAGGTTAGGTACACATGACACAGTTTTCAATGACTATAGTAATCTAGTATTGATAAATCCCAAAACTCCAAATTTTTGGATAAGTACTCAGTATATCACAAAAATTTCTGGGAAAACTAGAAAATAATGTCAGAAATTTGGCATGGACCTATACCTCACATATCATACAAAAATAAGGTCAAAATGGGTGTAAGATTTAGGCATAAAGGTTGATACCATAAGCAAATTAGGAGAGCATGGGATTGCCTACCTATCAGATCTTTAAGGAAAGGAAGAATTTATAACCAAAGAACTAGAGGGCATTATGAAATGCAAAATGAACAACTTTGATTACATTAATTTAAAAAGGATTTCTACAAAATCAACACATCCAAGATTGGAAGGGAAGTGCAAAGCTGAGAAAATATTTTTACAACCAATGTTTTTGATAAAGGTCTCATTTCTAATATATATATATATATAAAACTATATATATATATATATATATATATAAATTTGATATTCTATCAAATTTATAAGAATACAAGTCATTCCCCAATTGATAAATGATAAATGGGCAAAGGATATGAACAAATTCTTTTCAGATGAAGAGATTAAAACAATCTATAATCATATATAAAATGCTCTAAATCACTATTGATGAGAAAAATCCATATTAAACATTAAACATATTAATTATTAAACATATTAAACCACCTCATACCTCTCAGATTGTCTAAGATGACAGGAAAAGGTAATGGTAAATGTTGGAGGGAATGTGGGAAGACTGGGTCATTAATACACTTTTGGTGGAGTTGTAAAATAATCCAACCATTCTGGAGAGCAATATGCAACTGTGCCCATAGGACTCTCAAAGTGTGTATAACGTTTATCTAGCAGTCTATTTCTGTGTCTGAATCCCAAAGAAACTTTTTTGTGGTGACAAAGAATTGGAAAATGAGTAGATAACTCAATAACTAGGGAATCCTTGAATGAATTATGGAATATGAATGTAATACAATATTATTGTTCTATAAAAAATGGACAAGTTGATATTAGAAAGACCTGGAAATATTTATACAACCTGATACTGAGTGAAACAAGCAGAACCAATATGTTGTACACAATATTTAGGAAGAATAACTTTAAAATTATTTTTCCTGAGTGTATTTTTCAGGTCACCTGTTTTTTTAATGAGATATCATACATTGTTTTCTATTTTTTTCTTTTGGTTTTGTTTTTTTTGTTTCTTGAATTTTCATAAAATCATTAAGTTCTATTTGCTCAATTCTAATTTTTAAGTACTTATTTTCCTTAGTGAGCTTTTGGACTTCCTTTCCCATTTAGCCAATTTTTTTCCAAGACATTCTTGTCATTAGCTTTTTGTTTTTCCTTTTGCATTACTCTCATTTCTCTTCCCAATTTTCTCTCTACTTCTCTTAATTTTCAAAATTCCTTTTGAGCTCTTATATGGTCTGAGACTAATTCACATTTTTCTTGAATGCTTTGGATATAGGTTATTTGACTTTGTGATCTTCTTCTGAGGGTATGTTTTTGATGATCCTTGTCACCATAGAAATATTCTATGTTGTTTACTCATTTTCACAGTCTGTTACTAATTTTTAACTCTTTTTTAAAGTAGAGCTGTTTCTAGGGTGGAGGGTATCCTGTCCCAAGTTTCAGGGGTTTTGTGCAGCTGTTTTCAGAAATCCTTCCAGGAATCTGACCGCCAGCCTGCTTTTCTGCACTGGAACTGTGAGAGGGGTTCTGATCTACAGTGACTATTAGAGATAGTTTGCTAAATAAAGCAAGAGTCTTTCCTCAGCGCTAGTTAAGAGACCTTCTGTGGATTAGGGCTTCCAGAAGCTTTCACCACTTGCTCCTGGCACATTCATTTTCCAAGGCCCTCTCACCCTACTGACAGACCTTTCCTGCTGATGTTCAAAGTCTTTTTTTTTTCCTCTGGCCTGAAAGATCTGTAGACCTGTAGTACTGATCCAGAGTTCCCAAGGCCTGCTTGGTTTTTCAGCCTCCTGGGACAGGCCAGGACTATGCTGCTGTGACCTGTGCCAGGTTTATACTATATTTCTACTCTGGTAATACAGACCTTTCCTCCTGACCATCCAAGTTGCCTCTGACTAGAAAATTGTCCCCCTCCATTTTTTTGTGGGTTTTGAGGCTTTAATTTGTATATTACTTAAAGGAACTTGTAGGGAGTTTAGGGAAGGGTTTGAGTGACTCCCTATCTTTATTTTCCATCTTGGCCCCACCTTTCAACTCTGTCTCAATTCAATCCAATTCACAAACAATTCAAGACATTACCACATAATATCATTAATCCTTTTTAAAAAATCAAGGATAAACAACAATCTTTATGCTGCTCACTTGTGATTGAGTGAGCAATAATCATTTAAAAGTCCCTTCCTTATCATTATTATGTAAATAGGAAAAAAGAGAAAACATGGAAATCTATACAGTGAGTTATATCATACATATACATATGTTTATATGAACTGGCATTATATGAACATTGGCAAATACCTCTATTACAAAAATATTTAAGTAATAAAATTTCTTCAAAAATATGCTTGTCATTCCCATAAGAATTCACTTCTTAAAGTTTAATATTTTTAAATCTTTCAATTGAACCTCTTAGGACACTTTCAAGTTTGCAGATTATTCTTATTATCCTGGTCTGAATAGATCCTCTATTTTCAATGTTGCCCATAAAATATGATACAGGTTTCATTGGATGGGCTCGATGTCTTTGCTATTTGACCATGTTCTTTGCACCTCCTGGTTCCTACTTCAGCCACTTTCAAGGCTGTCAGAAGAAATTGTCCATTTGTCCATTCTGGATTACAACCAATGTTCAACTCACCATCTTCTGACTCTTGACATCTTCCATGCTATCTAAATTAGGGAGTCAAAGCTAACCCTTTTGACCAAGAAAATAATGAAAAATGCTTAAAGAAGAGGTAAGAACATTCTGAGAATGACATTAATAATAAATTTTCTATTTGCTGATCCACATGCTTATTTGGATTCTCTTCAGCTTGGGTCTATATATGTATATGTGTATGTATAGATATAGATAAATCGATAGATGTGTAGGTACATATATATCTATGTACATATATATCTATATATCTATATACATATATACACATACATATACATACACACATATTATATATATATATATATATATATATAGTATTATTAGACCAAAGAGTCTCTTCCTTGCTCACATTCTAAAGAAGAAAAAATGCTCATAGCCTCTGGGTGGGATAAGAGCTTTCAGATTAAAATTCAGGGAATATCTCATTGGCTAGTCCTTTATCATATTTATTTTGCATAGACTCATAGAAGGAACTCAGAGGTCGTCCAATCCAATTCCTTCACTTTGCAGATGGAGTTAATATAAGCTCATAAAAACTAAATGGCTTCTAGAGCATTCTGTGGGAAACTGACATTCTCTTGAGTCAAGACTTGAAAGCCAAGTCTTCTAATTCCAGAGTGAATTTTTTTTCCTGTCCACAAAAATTAAGATAATTTGAAAATAAAATCATAACCAGAAGAGATAAATCTATATGTAAAATCTATATGCTAAAAACAGAAGTGAATTTGGAATCAGCATATAGGGTTTAAATATCTCTATGAATTTGAGCAAGTCACTAACATTTCTAGGATGATGTTTTGTTTTCTATATATTCTATAATATATATGTATGAAATACATAAATATATAATATAAATTCCATAATGATAATATAAATTGTATGCCATCTACACCCAGAGAGAGAACTGTGGAAACATAATATTATCACTCTTTTTATTATTCACTTGCATTTTGTTTTCTTAGTCATTGACTTTCTTTTTTTGTGCAGCTAGAGAATTGTATAAATATGTTTATACATATTGGATTTAACATGTATTTTAACATGTTTAACATAAATTGAATTGCTTGCCATCTAGGGAAGGGCTGGGGGGGGGAGGAGAAAATCTGAAACACAAGGCTATGCAAGGGGTCAATGTCAAATTATTCACGCATATGTTTTGAAAATAAAAAGCTTTATAAAAAAAGAAGTGAACATAGCATGTGTTAATTTACATTCAATCTCCATAGTTCTTTTTCTATTTTCAGATGGCATTTTCTGTCCAAAGTTTATTGGGATTGCTTTGGATCACTGAGCCACTGAGAAGAATCACGTCTTTCAGAGTTGATCTTTGCATGCCCTTCCTGCTAATGTGTACAAATGTATTCTGGTTCTTCTTGTTTCACACAGCATCAGTTCATGGAAATAATTCCAGGCTTTTCTATATTCAACTTGTTTATCATTTTTATAGAACAATAATATTTCATTACTTTCATATACCACAATTTGTTGACCCATTTCCCAATTAATGGGCCTCTACTCATCTTCCAATTACTTACTATCAAAAAAAGAGCTGCTACAAATATTTTTGCACATGTGGGTCCTCCTTTATAATTTCCTTTCGATACAGACCCAGTAATGGCAAATGGTATGCATAGAGTGATAGTTCTTTGGACACAGTTCCAAATTGCTCCACAGGATGGTTGGATCATTTCATAACTCAACCAACAATGCATTAGTATCCTAGTTTTCCCATATTCCCTCCAACATTTATCATTATCTTTTCCTGTCATCTTAGCCACTCTGAGAGGTATAAGGTGGTATTTCTTCCATTTTTTCAATCTTTTGATTTTATCTGAATGACTCTTGATGTCTTATGGAGTCATTAGTTTTCACTTTCCCCAGTTCTTATTTTTAGTGTTAGGGAATTTTTTTAAATTTCTTTTCCATTTAGCCACTTCTACTTTTCCTAATATTGAACTAGCCCTGCATTCCTGGTATAAATCCTACTTAGTCATGATGTATTATCCTGGGGATGACTTTCTGTAATCTTGTTGCTAAAATCTTATTTAAAATTTTTGCATCAATATTCATTAGGGAAATGGGTCTATAGTTTTCTTTCTCAGTTTTCTCCCTACCTGGTTTAGCTATCAGCACCATATCTGTGTCATAGAAGGAATTTGGTAGTACACCTTCTTTCCCTATTTTTTCGAATAGTTTATATAGTATTGGGATTAATTGTTCTTTGAATGTTTGGTAAAATTCACATGTAAATCCATCTGGCCCTGGAGATTTTTTCTTAGGGAGTTGATTAATAGCTTGTTCTATTTCTTTTTCTGAAATAGGGCTATTTAAATAATTTATTTCCTCTTCTGTTAATCTGGGCAATCTATATTTCTGTAGATATTCCTCCATTTCATTTACATTATCAAATTTATTGGCATAAAGTTGGGCAAAGAAACTCCTAATTATTACTCTAATTTACTCTTCATTGGAGGAAAGTTCTCCCTTATCATTTTTGAGACTAATAATTTGATTTTCCTCTTTTCTTTTTCTAATCAAATTAACTAAAGGCTTATCTATTTTGTTGGTTTTTTTTCATAAAACCAACTCTTACTTTTATTTATTAATTCAATAGTTTTCTTATTTTCAATTTTATTGATCTCCCCTTTAATTTTCAGAATTTCCAATTTGGTATTTAATTGAGGGTTTGTAATTTGGTCTTTTTCTAGCTTTTTTAATTGTAAGCCCAGTTCATTAATTTTCTCCTTCTGTGTTTTACGCAAGTAAGCATCTAGAGATATAAAATTACCCCTTATAACCGCTTTAGCCGAGTCCCACAAATTTTGGTATGTTGTCTCATTGTTGTCATTCTCCTGGATGAAATTTTCGATGGTGTCTATAATTTACTCTTTCACCCATTGGTTCTTCAGGATTAGATTATTTAATTTCCAAATAACTTGTGGTCTATTTTCTCCTGGCCTTATATTACATGTGAGTTTTATTGCATCATGATCTGAGAAGGATGCATTTACTATTTCTGCTTTTCTGCATTTGATTTTGAGGTTTTTATGCCCTAACACATGATCAATTTTTGTATAAGTTCCATGAACCCCTGAGAAAAAAGTATACTCCCTTCTATCACCATTCAATTTCCTCCAGAGATCTATCATACCTAACTTTTCTAGCCTTTTGTTAACCTCCCTAACTTCTTTCTTATTTATTTTGGAATTTGATTTATCTAATTCTGAGAGAGCAAGGTTGAGATCTCCCACTAGTATAGTATTACTGTCTATTTCTCCTTGCATCTCTCTTAACTTCTCCTCTAGGAATTTGGATGCTATACCACTTGGTGCATATATGTTAAGTATTGATACTGCTTCATTGTCTATGGAACCCTTTAGTAAAATGTAGTTTCTTTCCTTATCTCTTTTAATTAGATCTATTTTTGTTTTTACTTGATCCGAGATAAGGATTGCTACCCCTGCCTTTCTTTGTTCACCTGAAGCATAGAAGATTCTGCTCCAGCCCTTTACCTTCACTCTGTATGTATCTCTATGTTTTAGATGTGTTTCTTGTAAACAACATATTGTAGGATTCTGGCTTTTAATCCAGTCTGCTACCCGCTTCCGTTTTATGGCAGAGTTCATCCCGTTCACATTCACAGTTAAAATAACTATATCTGTATTCCCTGCCATCTTATTTGCCCAGAGTTATGATTTTCTCTTCCCTTTCCCCTCTCTCCCTTCCCCCCTCCCCAGTACTTTGCTCTTGATGACCACCTCCCACCAATAATCCTCCTCCCTTTAGAGTCCCTCCCTCCCCTTTATACCTTTCCCCTAATCCTTCTATTAGTTTATC
>JAJPUD010026854.1:2048-16099 GCA_023553655.1 Myrmecobius fasciatus
GTCCTTCAATTGGAGAATGGTTGAGTAAATTATGGTATATGAATATTATGGAATATTATTCTTCTGTAAGAAATGACCAGCAAGATGATTTCAGAAAGGCTTGGAGAGACTTACATGAACTTATGCTGAGTGAAATGATCAGAACCAGGAGATCATTATACATGGCAACAACAGTACTATATGACGATCAATTCTGGTGGACATGGCTCTCTTCAACAATGAAAAGTTTCAAACCAACTCCAATTGTTCACTGAAGAAAGCCATATACACCCAGAGAGAGGGATGTGAAATGTGGCCCACAACATAACATTCTCATACTCCTTGATTGATGTTTGCTTACATTGTGTTTCCTTTATCTGATATGTCTTTCTTGTAGACACAATTTTTCTTGCACAACAATGATAAGTTTGGAAATATGTATACATATATTCGATTTGCCAATATTTTAATATAATTAACATGTAGTGGATATCTTGCCATCTAGGGGATGGGTGGGGAGTTGGGGGGAAAATTTGTAACAGAAAGCTATGTAAGGGTTAATGTTGAAGAATTATCCACACATATGTTATGCAAATAAAATAAAAAATTAAAAAAAAAGAAAAAAGAAAACTAAGTCAAAAGATAAGACAGAAGGAAATGGGAAATTTGGCAACAGAGGAATGACTGGCTTGGGGAGTAGATTGATGAGAGGCAATTTAAAAATGATTAGATCAGCAGAAGACCATGAGGGGGGAAAAAGAGCCTACACATCAGATTTTAAGAAATCATAAAGAAAAATTACCCAGCTGTTTTAGAACTAATTGGCAACACAGAAATCAAAAGAATCCTTGAAACACTTTTTGAATGAAATACCCAAATGAAAACTTCTAGAATGTTAAAGGAAAATTTTAGAGCTTTCACATCAAGAATAAAATACTAAATATATTTAGAAATTGCTCAAATAGTATAGTGCCACAGTCAGAATCATACAATACTAAGCAGCTAGTGTTTTTAAGAAACAGAAACAGAGGACTTGAAATGGGATAATTCTAAATGGCAAAAGAGGTACAATTATAGCAAAGTATAACATTCACAGCAAAATTGAGTAGAATCCTCTTCTTCAGTCATTTTCAACCAAACTCAACTCTGTGAGACCATTTGAGGCTTTCTTTCAGAGATTTTGGAATGTTTTGCCATTTTCTTTGTTAGCTCATTTTCTAGTTACACATCTGAGTAAACATAGTTAAATGATCTGCACAGGGTCTTCCACTTAATAAGTAACTGAGACCAAATTTGAATTCAGTTCTTCTTGACTGTAGGCCTGATTATCTATCCACTGCACCATCTAGTCTCCCCATATAAGTATTGAGGTATATGTAAATAAACTCATAATTTAAATGTATACTTACATGTATGTAATTTGAAGGAAATGATTCTGTGTTAGTGAATAAACATTTATTAAATGCCTACTTTGCACCAGGGAGCTTGGTAAATTCTGGAGAAGCAAAAGGAGGCAAAAGACAGTGTCTGCTCTGAAGGAACTCACAATCTAAAGGGCAACAAGCAAATATATATATATATATATATATACAGGATAAATAAGAAATAATTAAAAGAAGGAAGGCATTAAATTTGAGAGATGAAGAATTGCTTCTAGTAGCAGATTATAATTTAGTTGGATCTTGAAGGAAACCAGGGAAACCAGTATGAAGAGATGAGAAAGAAGAGAATAATAGGCAGAGGGGACAGCCATAGAAAATGCCTCGATATACAAAATAAAGTTTATTGTTTCTTTATGCCTTCATTTGAGGTTTTCTTGGCAAAGATATTGGAACTTTCTGCCATTTCCTTCTTTGCTCATTTTAGGGATAAGGAAACTAAGGGAAACAGGATTATACTTGCCCAGGGTAACACAGCTTGTCAATGTCTGAAACTAGATTTTAACTCAGGAAGGTAAGTCTTCCTAACTTTAGGCCCAGCATTATATCCATTCTTCTATTCCAGGACTCTGGTCTCTGTAGAGGGGAAATAGATATTTAATGTAATACAGGACTTTCAGGCATTCTTGATAAAATGATTAGAGTTGAACAGAAAATTTGATATTCAAACACAAGGCTCAAGAGAGTTATAAAAAGGTAAACATGAGTGAAAAATCATGAAGACCTTAATAAAGTTAAGGTATTTATAGTTCCATTTGTGAAGATGATAGATGTAATATCCTTAAGACTTTAATCCTCATTAGGAAAACTAGAAGCCATCTACTTAAAGCACATAGCCTATTATGTAGGTATTATAATCAAAAAATATGGATGGCTGAGAAAGAGGGATATATTAGGAGAACGGAAAAGGGAGAAGAAAATGGGGGAAATTATTTCACATAATCTTCATTGAAGACTTTGTTTTTAATGGAGGGAGAAAATGAGGAGAAAGCAGTAATGCTTGGAACTCACTTTCATTCAAGTTAATTCATATAGGGAAGAGTATATATATGCACACACACACACATATATGAGGAGGGATGGAGGGAGTGAGGGAGAGAGACAGAGACAGAGACAGAGACAGAGAGACAGAGAGAGGATATAGAAATCCTTCTTATTCAACAGGGAAGGAGGAGGGGAAGGGGCTGAGAGAAAGTATGGACATGATATGAAGGTTATTTTAATGGAAGCAGGCAGAAGCAAAGAAAAAGCAAAATCAATTTTTGATAAGGAACAGGCTTAAAAAAAGAGAGGAATAGAAGAATAAAGAAAAAAACAAAAAGATGGAAGGAAATATACAGTTAGCAATCATAATTGTGAATGAGAGGGACAAAATATTTTTAAATATATTAGAAACCAACATTCAACATGTTTACAAAAAAACACCTTTGAAAGGGAAAGACAAAACTGAATAAAAATAAGGACGTGAAGGAGAATCCTTTTAGCTTCAGTTACGTGAAAAAAGATAGGAGTATCAATCATGATCACAAACAAGCAAAAATATCCTTAATTAAAAGATAAACAGGGAAGTTACAATAACCAAGAAGGTATTATTCATAATAAATTCATATCCCATCCAAGTAATGAAAGGAAAAGTTAAATGAGTTATATAAAGAGACCCAAAAAATATCCTAATAGGGGATGTCAATTTACCTCTTTCATACCTGAATAAATCTAATCACAACATGAACAGAAAGGAAATTAAAAATATGAATATAATTTTTGAAAAGTTGAATATGATAGACTTGAATATTATTAGAAAGGGATATATTTTTCCTTATCTTCATATAGCACCTTCACAGAAAGTGAAATATTTTAAGACATAAAATCCCACAAATTAATTCAAAAAAGAAGAAATTTTAAAACAACCTTTTAGATCAAAATAAAATAAAGATTGCATTCAATAAAATGTTTCTGAAGCATAGATGAAAAATTAATTGGAAAATATATAGTATCATCCTAGAGAATGAGTGGGTTAAAATTATGGAAACAATAAATAGTTTCACTAAAAATAATGACAAGAATTTTTAAAAAAGCAAAAGTAGTGGAATGTAGAAATAACAGTACTTGGGGAAAATTTCTACTTCATCAACTGCTTACATCGACAAAAGAGAAAAAGCACATCAACTAATTAGGCATGCAACTGAAAAAAAATAGAAAAAATAAATACCAAAATATAAAGCCTGAAAATCAAAGGAGAGAATAATTAAATTGAAAACAAATTAAATTGAAAACAAATTGAAAACATTAAATTAAAAATAATAAATATCTATAAGAATTAGCTTTGTGGAAAAATAATTGTCTGATTTTATTTTTTAATATTAAGTGAGTTGCTCAGAGTCATAGAGGCAGTAAATATCTGAGGACACATATGAACTTAGTCTTCCTGACTCTAGACCTGCTATTCTATTTATTGTGCTACCTAGTTGGCATAATGAATAGTTGTTATTTATCTGATGATTACTGTACAGTTATAAAATAAACAAATTCTTGGTGATTATTATTTATAACTTAGTTCTGTCTTTTACTCTTTGTGTACCCTAACTGTTTTTAGGTTCAGTTACTTATGCAAAACTCCCTTCCTCCCCCTGTCCATTTATATTTGTCAGTTTAAAGCCTGAGATGTAACTCTAGACATACTTTGCTTGTAACTTATAGTACACAAAATGGTCTCTCTTTTGTCATTTGCATTTTTTTAATTTTTGCTTAAGCAATTGGAGTTAAGTGACTTTCCCAACGTCACACAGCTAGGGAGTGTTAAGTGTCTGAGGTTAGATTTGAACTCAGATTCTTCTGACTTCAGGGCTGGTGCTCTTTCCACTGCAACACCTAGTTGCCTCTGTCATTCGCATTTTTAATGAAAAAATATAATGGATTAGCTAGTCATTTACCCAAATCATCATATTCCAACAAAATTACTTCATATAAATAGGTTGGGTTAATAATGATTTTCTTTGAAATTTTGTCCCAACTTAATTTTGGGCACCAATAATGTTGTAATATAAATTTTAATTCATACAATTAGATGAAAAGAATTATAGGTGTATTATTACAGAACTTAAATAGTTAGTTTGTAATCACTCCTTTTAAACAGATATTTTAAACAGTTAACATCACAGTTTATTTAAGTATATAATATTATATCAAATATTATGATATTAACTTATAAATAATCTTCCAAATGATGAAAACCATTCAAGGTCTCTCATTTAAATTATTTATGTATTTTAAGTCTATAAACATAAGATGGAACTTAAGGGTGATTAAGTTGGCTTTTGAAATTTTTGGTCTTTCAAACTCATATCATTGATTGATGATGATAAAATATAGATTTTCCAAAATTGCTTTATGTACCAGTACAAGAAATTATTATTTATAAAAGTCAAAAGCATCTTTGACCCAGGGCTTCCAGGTCATGCAATTAGCTCACACTTTTGTTGAATTGAGACAAAAACTAGAAACATGGGAAATTTATCCTTCTGAAGATTCTTCTATCTATTCATTTGCAAGTAATCTAGTTCAAGTGAATAAAAAGCATTTAGAAGTTTAGTGTTAATTATGGTCTTTCTGTTGTAGTATCCAGAGAGTATTAGTGACCAATTTTTGATTCTATCCATAAATAGACATTTCTTGATCACCTAAAACTTACCTGGTTATCCCTATTAGCTGTGATTCTCTTCTTTTACATTCTTACATTCCTTCAACTTCCAGTTAAAATTCTAATATTTATAAGGAGCTTTTTCTGTTATCACTTAATAGTAGTATATTTCCTCTGTTAATTCCCTCCAATTTATGTTTTGCATAATTTATTTTGTACCTAGGTACATATTGTCTCCACTATTAAATAGTTACCACTTTGAGACCAGAGACTGTCCTTTGTTTTGTTTTTGTTATGTTCTGTTTTTTCTTTATCATTCTCATTTTCTTTTCTTTTTCTCTCTCTTTCTATCTCTCTTTCTTTCTCTTTTTTTTCTTTATTTCTTTTATTTTCTTTTTTTTCCTCCACCCCTCTCTCCCTCCATCCCTTCCTTCTTTTTTCTTTTTCTCTTATTATTTTTTTTGTATCCCCAGGACATAAAATAGTGCCTGTAACATAAGGGGTTTAATAAATGCTTATTGACTAACTGACTGAACAGATGCTCACAATAAAATATTATCCCCCCCCTTTTTTTTGGTAAGGCAATTGGGGTTTAAGTGACTTGCCTAGGGTCACACAGCTAGAAAGTGTTAAGTGTCAAGACCAGATTTGAACTCAGGTCCTCCTGACTTCAGGACTGGTTCTCTATCCACTGTGCAATCTAGCTGTCCCATCTCCCCTCTTTATAGACTTTAGGCAACACTAGAGAGTAGTCTAGTTGGTGATCACCAGGCTTTCATTGACCTTCTTATAGAATGCTGCTGTCTCTTTATGATTAGTTCTTCAATGTTATGGAAAGTATCATTTTCTATGATAATTGATTTATTTATTATTATTCAAATGTATTTATAGCACTTAGAAATTTTTTTTAAATTTATACAATGTATTTATATTATTTATTTTTTCATACATGCATACAATCACATTTTGACTGAGGTCCTATCCCTTAGAATTCTTTCCTTTAACCTTGTCATTAACCTCATTTTTTCCTGTGTTGCTTAATTATTCAAGCCTCTATATATATCAGAATAAATGTTTAATATGAAAAATAAAATCATATAAAACAGAAGCATTGTTAATGGTTATCATTATCTCTCATTTATAAAACCACTGGCTTTAACCTTCAAGTTTCAGCATTCCTCCCCTAAGAACAGATGGGAAAGGTATATACAACTAGGATTTGTGATATTCACAGAACATGCAATGTCATCTTAGTTTGAGCATCACTTTTTATCATTATAAGAATTCATCTCACTTCAACCTTCAATTCTAATCTTTCTGGTCTTATCATGATTCTTGTCTCTCATTCATTTCTGCTCCTGATTCTGCTCTGTTTTCTTCCATGGCTCTCAGTTACTCTGGTCTAAAACTAACACTTCTTATTTTCTTACTGGGGAGTTGGCATTAATGAATTATACCTGGATATAGCCCATCTCCAAAAGGATGTATCGCCTTACTAATCAAGATATCATCAAAGAAAAGGCCCTATAGGGTAAGAGAAGTCTGGGCTAAAACTGATCACCATTTTTGGCTCAATTTTATTTTTCTTCAAAATGTTTAAAATCTGGAAACAAAGTCAGCCAGTGAAATTTGTACCAATACTTCAAAAAGTCAAAAAGTCATTTCAGCATGCTAATTTGCAATCTTATCCTCTTCCATGATGACTTGACAGAAGTCTTGAGACAAAAAAATATTTCAGGTAGCATCCTCTTCTATATGTTTCTTGTCAATTAACGTGCACCAAATATCCATTCCTTTATGGCCATCTTCAGCCATCTTGATCTATATCTTGCCATTGGACTTTGGTGGCTCTGGAGGGGAAAGTGCAGCAGGTGACCTTGCACAGTCCTCACACACTTAAATCCAATTCACTTGCATGCCATGGGATCACCCTCCACTTTGAGAACAAAGGACAAAACAACAATTAAGCACCTATTATGTATAAGAGAGTTTGATAAGTACTAGAGATACTCTTCTAAGTTACTGAAATAACTTTACATTAATTTATCTGGGAACATGTATTCCCACCCTCTCATCCCCAAATCTAAGTTTCTTGAGGGATAAGGCTAATTTATATTTGAATGTTTTATCCCAAGTGACCATTGCCTTATACATACAATCAGAGTATAAGATATGTATATACACGTGAGCACACACACACACACACACACACACACACACACACACACAGTACAAAGAATACCCAGGCAAAAACAAACCTACTATAAAATTTCTGAGAAATGGCTATTCAGCCTACTTGAAGAGGTGCCATGAAGAATGGTATGTCCACCATGTCTCAAACAAACCATTCACTTTTTGTATAGCTATAATTGTTTTGAAATATTTTCCTAACTTTGAGCCCATATGTGTACCTTTCAAATCATTCATAGACTTGGATCTTCATGATTCATTAAGTGACATGTCCAGGGTCACACAGCTAATTATAAATCTGTCTCAGGCCAGATTTAAAGTCAGAAAAATGAGTACTGTTGAGTCTAGGACTGAAACTCTTACATGCTTTGCTATCTAACTGCCTAAGGCTAGGTCTTCTAAACCTTAAATTACTTGAATAAAGCTATCACAATCTGCTTTGTTAAGGAAAACATTATAATTTTCTTTACCTGGTCCTCATATGATGTGTTACAGTAATTTATTAAGTATTTAAAATTGTTTATTGAATTAAACAAATGGCCTGATAATTACTTTTTTTTGCCAATTGCTTAATCCTGGTAAGAATATTATGGGAAAGCTGAAGATATTATTATTCCATTTTAACAGATAAGGAACCTGAAAGTAGGAAAGGTGACTATACCAAAATCATAAATAGAAGAGAGAGCTTTAGACTTGAAGTCCTAAGATCTGGCTCTGTCCACTATGTTTAAGTCCCAGTTCCAGTCATTTTTAATTGAATTAAAATTACCTTTTGATAATGATTCTGAGATCTAACAAATCAGATGGCCTTTGAATTTAGAAGAAATAACCAAATTGTAAAATTATCATTTTCTGCTTCTCCTTAATGTACATAATGCAAAGAAAAAAAATGCGAATTAATGACAGGATCAACATATTTGAATTATATTACTAGATAAAATTTTATATTTGGTGGGACATATCTAAAAACTATAATAGAAATTAAAATCCATATACTAATAGCAGGATGAAAATAAGAAAGAAAAATCAAATTTCAGGGAACACATCCATAAAAGTGACAGAGGAAAACAATTTGACTGACTTAGCTGCGTGAATGGTAATTGAAAATGGGGGATAAAAATACAAAATTCTGAAACCTGGGATGCAGCAAAGCATAAAATCTTTAATATGAATCCAGATAAACTGGGTGAGATATTACCAGAACTAAAATGAGTTGTGCTTCTGCTGTTGAAAGGTACAGCTGCAACATCTAAAAGATGAGTTGCAGGGATTCCACAGCCAAAGAATGGGAAAAACAGCCAAAGCTGTTTCTTTCCAAAAATTTAAATAATTTACTACAATACTATAGGCCAGAAGTGAGTATTAAAAATAGAAGCAAAAAAATACTCACAAACTTTTTGATGTCACTGACCCAGTGTAAATTATAACTATAAGAGGATGGATTAATCACTATCGTTTGTATACTTATGTATAATAATTAAAGTGCCTTGTATTTATCATTTTATTAGATAGTCTTACCATCTGTTATATCATTTTATTTTGATCCCTTATGGCAATTCTGTGAAGTAGGTGTCATTGTATTATAATTACATTATTCCTATAATATGCATGAATATTCTAAGATACAGGAAATTTCTTTTTTTTTATTAAAGCTTTTTATTTGTATAACATATGTATGGGTAGTTCCCCAACATTGACCTTTACAAAGCTTTCCATTACAAATTTTACCCCCAGTCCCCTCCCCTCCCCTACATGGCAGGAAGTCCACTACCTGTTAATAATGTTGAAATGCTTGAGAAGTTATGCAAGAAAAATCCTATCTACAAGAAAAAAAAAGAATCATAGAAAGGCAACACAATGCAAGCAAATGTCAATAGAGATCATGAAAATGTTACGTTGTGGTGCATATTTCATTTCTCTCTCTCTGGGTGTATATGGTTTTCTTCAGTGAACACTTGGAACTGGTTTGAGACAATTCTTTGTTGCAGAGAGCCATGTCCATTAGAATTGATAATCATGTAATACTGTTGTTGCTATGTATGATGACCTCCTGGTTCTGCTCGATACAGGAAATTTCAGTAGTCTGTCAAAAGCACATACTAGCAGAGCGAGGATTTGTGTTTTTTTCCAAATTCTTTTTAACTAGAAAACTACGGATGTAATTTGTCCTTCTCTAGCGTGCAAATTTGAAGTGATGGTTTAGGAAATAGGTTTATTGGGTGAAGAATTTATATCTCTTTTATTTTCCAAGCATTCTTATTTTAAAGTTTGCTTCTCCTTCCTATATTTCTCATTCTCTTCTTCCTCCTCCTGACTAACAATAGCAAATCAATTAAATTTTCTGAGCCTCAGACAACTGTATAAGACTAGCTATTAAAATATAAGCAGTTATTGGTCTATATTGTTATATGCAGTAGTTACATTGGAAAAAAAAGTCACATTTTTTGGTGCATTGATACTTAATTGCTAACAAGATGTGAAAATACTTTATTTGAAAACAATAGAACCAAGATTTAGTTTTTTTTTATAATCAAAGAGCTTAATTCTCGATTTCCCCACTTTCCCTCTGTAGGTTTTTGATGCAAATTTCTATTGACATAGCCAAAGCAGTATTGAGCAGAGAAAGTAGTGGTAACACATACTAAATGTTGTTATCATACCTCTGGCTCAGTAATAAGGCAAACTAAAAAGAAGATGTGACTAGCAAAGGATATTAACAGACAATTTTCAGATGAAGAAATTCAAACTATTTCTAGTCACGTTAAAAAATGCTTTAAACCATTATTGATTAAATAAATGCAAATTAAGACAATTCAGAGGTACTACTATACAAACTTCTTAGATTGGCTAAGATGACAGGAAAAGGTAATGGTAAATATTGGAGGGGATGTGGGAAACCTGAAACACTAATACATTATTGGTTGAGTTGTGAACTGATCCAACCTTTCTGGAAAGCAATTTGGAATTATGCCTAAAGGACTAGCAAAAAACAAAAAACAAGGGGGGCGGAGCCAAGATGGTGAACTACAGACAGCTTTCTCTGTAAGCTCCTGAGACCTTCCCTCAGACACAGACAAACTGAGCCTCTGAACTGGCTCTGGAGTGAGGGCTTCAACAAACACTTGGACTACAACGCACTTCTATCAAATATCTACTTTGAAAGAACTTCTGAGGTCAGTTTTAGACGGGCAGGGAATCAAGCAGCTCCCAGCGCTCAGACGCCAGTGCGCAGCCGGGGTGCAAGTCCGGGGCTGGGACGGACCAGAAGATTTTAGGCTGCCAGGAAGTCCCTGGGAGACCCTTGGGCCACTTTGCTCTGCTTGCTGGCAGGTGCTTTGGCAGGTATACCTTTGATGGGGGGTGGATTGAGAGCAGCTGAAAGTGTGGTCCTAGTGCAGATCTAGCGCCATCAGCCCCAGACCAGAAGTCAACTGGACAAATTGCCCCAGGGCAAATTGAAATCCTGCCTGCTGCTGCTGCTGCTGCTGCTGCTGACGCTGCAGAATTCCCTGCTGTTGACTGATACCGCAGCTAAACATAATGAGCAAGAAGAAGAGAGCTCTCACCATAGACAGCTTTTACAGAGAGAAACTAGAGCAGTCCCCAGATCCTGAGATTCTGAAAACAATCCCAGATAAAGCCACAAAGGTGGACTTAAGCTGGTCTGCCTTTCAGAAGGCTTACCTGGAAGATTGCACAAAGAATCTCAAAAGAGAACTAGAAGAATATTGGGGAAATAAACTGAGAGCAGTGCAAGAAGGAAACATCACCCTGCAACAAAGATGTGAAAAACTGGAAAATAAATCTGGTGAATGGGAAAAAGTCGCCAACTCACTGGAAAATAAAATAAGTGAATTAGTAAAAGACAACAATTCACTGAAAAACAAAATTGGTGAATTGGAAAAAGTCAGCAACTCACTAGAAAATAAAAATAGTGAATTTGAAAAAAGATAAAAATTCACTGAAAAATAAAATTAGTGAATTGGAAAAAAGACAACAATTCACTGAAAAATAAAATTGGCAAAATGGAAAAAGAATGCAATGAACCAAAAAATTCAATAGGCCAGTTACAAAAGGACCTAAAAAGATAAGTGAAGGAAATAATACCTTAAAAATTTAAATTGAACAAATTGAAATGAATGACTCAATAAGACTTCAAGAATCAGTCAAACAAAAACAAAAAAATGAAAAAATAGAAGAAAATATGAAATATCTCCTAGGAAAAACAACTGACTTGGAAAACAGATCCAGGGGAGACAATCTAAGAATTATTGGACTCCCTGAAAATCACAATGAAAAAAAAGAACCTTGATGCTATCTTCCAGGAAATCATGAAAGAGAATTGCCCTGATGTTTTAGAATCAGAAGGCAAAGTTGTTATTGAAAGAATCCACCAATCACCTCCTGAAAAAGATCCGAAAATTAAAACCCCAAGGAATATCGTGGCCAAATTTCAGGACTATCGCACCAAGGAAAAGATATTACAAGCTGCTAGAAAAAAACAGTTCAGATACCGAGGAACTGTTATTAGAATTACACAGGATCTGTCAGCTTCCACATTGAAGATAGAAGGGCCTGGAATCAGATATTCCAAAAGGCAAAAGAACTTGGATTACAGCCAAGAATAAGCTATCCAGCTAGAATGAGCATCATCTTCCAGGGAAGAAGATGGTCATTTAATGATACAGGAGAATTTCACCTATTTCTAATGAAAAGACCAGATCTGAACAAAAACTTTGACCTCCAAAGACAGAACTCTAGAGAAGCGCAAAAAGGTAAAAAGGAAAGAACTCTCAAGAACTATATCTCTACTACGGGTACCTTAAAGAATGGTGGTATAATTTGATTTTACTTTGATGATATGAAAAAGAGAACTAGACAGGAAAAGGTTGTCATACTGGGGAAAAGAGGGGGAAAAGTGGTAAAATAAGATCTAAAAAAGGGAGATAAAAACAAGGTAAATCACTTGAAGAGGCAAAGAAAACCAAATATAATTATAATATAATATAATATAAAGAGGGGAAGGGAGATGAGCATTGTGTAAATCTTACTCTCATAAGGTTGGGCTCTAAAAGTGTATATCAGACATTTTATTTCACATAGAAACTTGTCTGTTGCTAGAGGGAAGTGGGAGGAAAAGTAAGAGACAAACTAATAGAAGAGATAATAGAAGAATCAGGGGAAAGGAGTAATAACAGGGGGAGGGGATCTAAAGGGTGGAGTATTGTTTGGGGCAGCGGGTCATCAAAAGCAAAGTAATGAGTAGGGGGGATGGGAGAAAGGGGAAAGGAAAGGGGAAAACATAATTTGGGTAAATAAGATGGCAAGAAATAAAGAATTAGCTATTCTAACTGTGAATGTGAATGGGATGAACTCTCCCATAAAGCGGAAGCGGATAGCAGACTGGATTAAAAACCAGAATCCCACAATATGTTGTCTACAAGAAACACATCTAAAACATAATGACACATATAGGATGAAGGCTGCCCACTGTCACCATTACTATTTAATATTGTATTAGAAATGTTAAGTTTTTTTAATTAATACATTTTATTTGCAAAACATATGTATGGGTAATTCCTAAACCTTACAAAGCTTTCTGTTACAAATTTTTCCTCCCTACTCCCCACCCCTCCCCTAGATGGCAGGATATCCACTAAATGATAATTATGTTAGAACACTTAAGAAAACGAATATATATGTATAGTTATTGCATCATTTTTTGTGCAGGAGAAATCATATCTACGAGAAAGAATAATCCGATAAAGGAAATACAATGCAAGCAAACCTCAATAGAGAGCATGAAAATGTTATGTTCTGGTCCATATTTCAAATCCCGCTCTCTGAGTGTATATGACTCTGTTCACCGAACAATTGGAATTGGTTTGAAGCATTTCATTGTTGAAGAGAGTCGGGTCCATTAGAACTGATCCTCATATAGTATTGTTGTTGCCGTGAATAATGATCTCCTGGTTCTTCTCACTTCACTGAGCATCAGTTCATGCAAGTCTCCCCAGGCCTCTCTGATATCGTCCTGCTGTTCATTTCGTACAGAACAATAATATTCCATAACCTTCATATACCATAATTTATGCAGCCACTCTCCAATTGATGGACATCCATTCAGTTTCCAGTTTCTAGCCACTACAAAAAGAGCTGCCACAAACATTCTTTCACATGTGGGGCCCTTTCCATCTCCTATGATTTCTTTGGGATCTAAACACAATAGAAATGCTGCTGGGTCAAAGGGTATGCATAGTTTGATAACTTTTTGAGCATTGCTCCAAATTGCTCTGCAGAATGGTTGGATCCGTTCACAGCTCCACCAACAATGTATCAGTGTCCCACTTTTCCCACATCCCTTCCAACATTCATCTTTATCTTTTCCTGTCACTTTAGCCCATCTGACAGGTGTGTAGTGGTGCCTCAGAGTTGTTTTAATTTGCATTTCTCTGATCAATAGTGATTTGGAGCACCTTTTGATATGATTATAAATAGTTTTAATTTCATCATCTGAAAATTGTCTGTTCATATCCTTTCACCATTTATCAATTGGAGAATGGCTTGAATTCTTATAAATATGAGACAATGATCTATATATCTTAGAGATGAGACCTTTATCAGAACCCTTAAATTTAAAGATGATTTCCCAGTTTGAAGCTTCCCTCCTAATCTTGTCTGCATTAGTTTGGTTTGTACAGAAACTTTTTAACTTAATATAATCAAAATTATCTATCTGGTATTCAGTTAAGAGTTCCTGATCTTCTTTGCACATAAATTTATTCCATCTCCACAGGTCTGAGAGG
>JAJPUD010026855.1:3168-16099 GCA_023553655.1 Myrmecobius fasciatus
ATATATATATATATATATATATATATATATATATATGTTGAAATTGAGCTGGAGTAACTAATTATAATGAATCCCAAGGGAAGGGCAGAGTCAAAATAGGAGAAGCAATGCAGTGAACTACTCTCTATCTACTCCTGTTAAAGATATGAAAAATGCATCCAACTGAGTCATAAAGGGAAAGTCCAAAAAATGTCATAGCCAATTATTTGTCCAAACCATCTTGGGTTTGGAAGCCGGAAAAGGAACTCTTCAGACATTGGAGACGGGGCTGGGGCAGGAGCACCTTCTGGGAAGCACTATGACACCGGGGCAGAAACTGTGCACTAGGTCAAGAGGAGGTCTCAGACCCACAGCAAGGTGCTGTGATGGGCACCACTTAATGGCAGCTTTGTTACCCACTCACTCAGGCTTGGGTTGCAGATCCAGAGCAGAGGGAAAAGGGAACCTGTTCATGGCCTTGGCACTCCTGGGTAAGGAAGTTCTGGTCATGTGTGAAGGAGGAAGTTCCAAAGTCAATGACAACAACAACAGCAGTGGTAGAGCTCAGGCCGCAGCTTGGAAGCAGGGCCTCCTTGCCATCATCCAGCCCAGCTGGTAGAGGTATAACCAGGGGAGGAATCCTAGATCTCAGGGGAGCCTACAACTGTGCAACTGTGAACCAACAGAATTTTCCAGTTGATTGATGGGGGCTAAGTAGGGCAGCAGTCTACTCTTGCCCAGACCCCAATCCAGAACAAGAGCCTGCACCAGATGGGCAGCAATCAGGCTTTGCTCTGAATCAGCTCACTTGGGGAGCACTGAAAGCTTGCAGGTCCCCAGCCTGTCTTCAGAATCTGAGAATAACCCTACATAAGACCCCCAAGAAAGCAGCAACAGGAGCAGTCCAGAACTTCCTTCCAGAAATGTGGCAGAGCCCAGTTCTAACACTGAACCCAGTGGAAGAAAGTAGACTGGAAAAATAGGCAAACCCAAAAAGAACCTCATGATAATGACCTATTATTTTGATAAGAATTTTCACAACATAGACCCAGAAGAGAATGACTGCAAAACTCCTATAAGAAAAACCTTAGAAAAAAATACAGCTTGGCAACAAGCTCAATTAGAATTCCTGGAAGAGATGAAGCAAAAAAAGTTAATTTTTAAATAAATGTAATGAGAACAATGAAAAAAAATGAGAGATGTGGAAGAAAGAAGTAGAAAGGGAATGAGCAGCTTAGTACAGTGGCACAAAACCTTGGGCAAGCAACAAAGTCTCTGAAAATTAGAGTGGGCCAAATAGAAGCCAATAATTCCATGAGGCAACAAGAAATATCAAAACAGGGCATGTAGGTGGTGCAGTGGTTAGAGCATCAGTCCTGAAGTCAGGAGGAGCTGAGTTCCTATCTGGCCTCAGACACTTAACACTTCCTAGCTGTGTGACCCTGGGCAAGTCACTATTGCCTCAGCAATAAATAAATAAATAAATAAATAACAGCCTCTACCCCCAAGCAGCTTCTATTCTAATGAGGAAGACAACATATAGAAGATAGCTGAAAACGGAAGAGGGTTAAGGTAAGAAGAAGGTACCTACTATGGGATTAGCTTAGTGAAAATGAAGAGATGGCTGGCTCGGGTGCCCTTATAAGATGGAGGTTTGGGGTTCCATTTAGAGGCAGAGGCACTAGGGTGTGAGTTCCAGGGCTGAAGCGATCATCAAGGAGAAAGAGACTCTGAGAGCCAGAAGAGTGCAGCAAGTTCCCTCAAATGAAGAAAAATAAAACAAAACAAAACAAAAAACAAAAGAAAGCTGGAGAATGGGAGGGCAGGTGGAGGAAGCTTCTGGGAAGAAGATATAAAAATTCGGAATGTCAGGAGTGCATCCAGGAGTAAAGGGGATTTGCTGAAAGCTCCAAACCAAGGTCTGCAGCAGGAATGCATCATCTAAGGGAAAAGACCTTGGGAAGCAAAGGAGACAACTCAGAGCCCACTTTGCTGAAGTTGTGAAGCAGCCATAGAAACAATACAGGGTCAGGAGATGGTGCTTTGTGTGTGAGGAACAGTGAGTAGCCCAAGTATATGCAGGGCAGTATGAGAAAAGACTTGTATGAACTGATGCTGAGTGAAATCAGCAGAACCAGGAGATCATTGTACACAGCAACTATCAGACTATTTGATGATCATTTCTGAAGGACATGGTTCTCTTCAATGATGAGATGTTTCAAACCAGTTCCAGTTGTTCAGGGAGGAAGAAAGCTATATACACCCAGGGAGCAGCCTGTGGAATCTGAGTGTGGACCACAACATAGCATTTTGACACTCTCTATTGAAGTTTCTTGCATTATGTTTTCCTTCTCAGTTTTTTTTCCTGCAAAGCAAGAAAACTGTATAAATATGTATACACATATTCAAATATTTTAACATAATTAACATGTATTAGAGTTCCTGACATCTAGGGGAGGGAGTGGGGAGTAGGAGGGAAAAAAACAGAAAGCTTTACAAGGGTCAATGTTGAAAAATTACCTATGCATATGTTTTGCAAATCTATAGCTTTAATAAAAAAAGATAACCCCTGAGGCTGCTCTAGATCAGGCTCAATTCGCATTTACTTTAGAGATTGATTTCAGCTAGATGTGCACATTTAAATGAAGGTTCTTTAAATATAGGATTTTGAGAGACAGAGAGAAGGCAGAGAAAGTGAAAGAGAGAAGAGACAGGGGGAAAGGAGGGAGGGGAAGAGAAAGAAACATAAAAATGAGACAGAAAGACATACAGAGAGAAACAGAGTTAGAGAAAAACATACAAGGGAGAGAGACACAGAGAGGAGAAAGAGAAAGAAAAATACAGAGGGAAATGGGGAGAGAGAGAGAGACAGACAGACGGACAGACAGGAGAGAATGAACTTTGTTGAGAAGGGAGTGCTTTCTTCATGTTGGAGGAAAATGGAGATCACGGTCCAGTTGTGGGATTGCTGGCATTGGAGTCCAAAGCACCGAATGAGAATCCCAGATTGACTACCGAGTGCAGTGACTACAACAGTAGCCTCACTTACTATCTTACTTTGAATCCTGGAGTATTCAGGAAAAGGTTACGGTTATTTATTTTCATAAACCTTGAGGCCCCCAAAGTTAGGGGAAATCCCAGGAGCCTCTTTTGGGCAGTGCTTTCCTCTTCCTGCCTAAGGTGGGGAGCCAGATACATGCATGTATATATGTTGAAGTCTCCTAGTTTGAGTGGGAGTTTAGGAGTTGGGGAGGAGAGTGAGATTGTGGGCCAGTTAACGAAGTGAGCTGAGGAAGGGGAATGACCTGGTTGGGGAGGAAGGAGAGACTGGAGACAATAGACACAAGGGTTTTGATTAGGGGGTGGAGAGAAATTTCATTACCTCAAAGGAGGAAAGACTATTGAGCATTTAGGGTTAGGGGAGAGCCTGGCCCTCCAAATAAAAGATTTCACAGATCTCCCCTAGGAGACAAAACCAGAGCAAACCTTTTTGGCCATGAAAGACAACCTTGAAAGGCAGCGGTGTGATCGCAGCTTTCAGATCAAACCAGGAGCTCACTTTCCCTAAAGTCCTTTCACTCTGGCTCCCATTCTCCCAAATTCATAGGATTTCTTCCATGATCCTTTCCAAAATCGCCATGGAAGACATCAAGCCCAATCCGCTCCGAACACAACCCCTCCCCCACAACTTCCTCCGGGGGCAAACGGCATTCACCTGTGCAGGTGCATTTCTGAGTGAGAGAGAAACAAAACGTGTCCTTGGTCTCTTCTACCCCCGGCGCACTTGGAGGCGGGTCTGGGGCAATGACAACCCGGCTGCACTCCTAGTTACACTAGAGACTGATTCTTGATGTTTTATTTTTGATGCTCATAGGCATCTCTCTGGGCTATGGCGGGGATGGGGGGGGTGGGAGGAGGCAGGAAGAGGGAGGGAGGGAAGGTGTGTGGCTTCTTACCAAGCAGGATTATCAGGAGAAGGCAGGAGATGATGGGTCTTAGAACAAAAAGAGGCTTCCCAAGGAGTCAGTTACAGAGAAGGGGCGTGTGCTTGCTGGCCCAGGCACTTCCACTCCCCTTCTTTATACCTCTCTATTCCACTAAGAGAAAGAGAAGGGGAGGAGCTTTTCTAAGTCCGCTAGAGCCCTCCCCCCAGGCTCATCTCAGCTTATGCCCTCCAGACCTGGCATGGATGCCTCAATGGACCTCTGGAAGCAATGCAAAACCTTATCCTCCCGCCTCCCCTGACCCATCCCTGTAGGGAAGCCCGGGGTGCCTGGGCGGGCTGTGGACGGCTCTCTCCCGCTGTTTACAGGCAGCATCGGACGGCCAGGGCACCCCTCGGGCAGCAACCGCTGTAGAGAGCGCCCCTGCCACGCCTTCCCCGCAGGCTGTGAGGTTCCGGGTTGGGGGGGGACGGGCTCCAACAATTTCAGTCCAGGTCTAGGTCTGGCGCTGAGGCTGACCGGCCCCGGAAGACTTCAGCAAGGGCTCCCGGAGAAGCCCTCCCTGCGGCCTGGTGGGTGTCTCCAGACCCCGGAGCATAGGAAGATCCGACCAGCTGCATTTCGGGGGCCGCGGGGCTCCTCAAACTATGAGCTCTTCTTAGAGAAGAGTCAGTTTCTATGGGACTCGGCTGCTACAAGTTTGCAAGGCTCCTGGCATTCTCAAAGGCTGAACCGGACTCTCCTTTCTCTTGTCCCCCTGCTGCCCACCTCCGGCCCTTCCGCCCCTGCCCCCTGCCCCCTGCCCCCAGCCGTTGCTATAGCGACCACCTCCTGTGCAGGGATTGGAGAATTCGGAGTTCCATTGGCCAGCTCATCCAAAGGCAGGATTCTGTTCTGGCGCTGCCCCGCCCCCGTCGCCATGGTGACCACCACGCTTCCCTGCCGTGGGGCTGTGCCCGCCCAGCCTGGGCAGGTTTGGGTCCCAAGGCTTTTCCCCGCCCAGGAGGGAAACTTCTCGGATTCGCTGTGGAGTCCGGTGGGTCGGACCGTTGGCCAGGTAGCCGCCAGCCCCTTGCCGCCTCCCACCTTCCTCTGCCTCACCTGGGGAGCCTTGCTCCTGGTTCAGAGTGGGCAGTTCAAGCTGGTCAGGGTCTCTTCTGCACCCCTTTGTGGACCGGGACTCCCCTCTCTGCTTGCTTGACCGCTGTTGGGGCCGCCCGACTCCCCGGCCTGCCGGCTCCTCCTCCCGCCCCAGCCAGGAGCTCTTCTCTGTCCTGGGGCTCGAATCTCCTTGGGACCCCAGAGGTGGGAAGTAGCCCTATCTGAGGAAGGAGCCCCGAGGGCGGAGGGGGCACCGAGGACCCCAACCCTGGCCTTCCTGCTTGAGGGAATGGATGCGGGGTCCGCCCTTGACTGTCATCCTGAGGACCCCGAGGCGAAGAGGCTGGGGGAGGGTGTAGTAAGTCTCAGCTGGGCTCATTTTCCCAGATGGAACCCCTCCCTCCCCCCGAACCTGGAAAGAAGGGTGTGGAAGGCTTAGTGGAAATTTTGCCCTTAGCCAAGGGGTTCTCACACTTAGGGGTACAAGGCCAGAGAAGAGCTGGTCTGCTTTGGGGGGCTGTGCTTGTGTCAGTCTGGGCGGGGGGCGGTGCCAAGGGCGCCTTGGAGGACTCCCTCCCTGGTGAGCCGGGCTTTTGCCCTCTCTGCTGGGGCATTTCTGGCCTTGCCCTCCACGCCTGCTGAGGTACGGGGGGCGGCACACCCCGGGAAGGACGTGGGTGGGGCCCCAACCCCCAGTATGGGGATGAAGGTCTCAGCCCTGGCGCTGTCTGTATCTGGGTTAGGCACTTACTCTCCCCGGGCCCTGCCTGCTGGGAAGGGCTGGACGGGGTAGGACAGCGGGCTGACCTTCTCATCGGGATTGGGGAGGGGGGGATCTGTGGCCACCCAGGTTCTCTGGCCGCGTTACCGCCCGAAATCCTCAGGGGAATTCATTAGCCACTTCTTGGGGGTGAAATGGTCTTCGAACCCCGGGGGGGAGGGGGAGACGTGGGGTGTATTGCTGCAAGCCAGAGTTCCAGGGAGCAGAGAAGGGTCCCAAGCTGGGAGCTGGTGGCAGGAGACAGCTCTGGCTCTGGAGAAGCATCAAACCCGCCATGGGTTTGGGGGCAACATAGGAAGGCCCCAGCCTGGGTGTGGACAGACCCAAGAACTGAAGGAGACTCAAGATGTGGTTGGGCCTGTATAGTGTGTGTATGTGTCTGTGTGTATGTATGTGTGTGTGCATAGGTGCCTTTTTCACCTGCTTAAGGTACAGAATGGCCGAAAAGCTCTTGTTCCTCTCAGTTTCCCCATGTCAGTTTCCCTGAAGTTTCTGGGCTGTAACCGGGGACTTGGGGCCAAATCCATCCCTCTGGCTTTTCCTGCCCAGGGGACTTTGGGCGCCTCACTAGGCTGTCTGCCTGGACCTTTCTTTGCCCTGGGGACAAGAGGGCACTGGAAGAGCTGGCATCTAGGGTCCCTCCCAGCGTTACATCTGGGATCCCATTACCCCCCATGGGCTGTGGGCAGGGGAGCCTGAATGTCCGTCTCTAAGGAGGTCACCTTCTGGCTTCAAAGCCTTCCATGTCTCCCTCCCTCCCTTCAGTGGCAGCCGGGGGCAGCAGGACAAATGCCAGTGGAGGAGGGGGAGTAGGGGGTGAGCAACCCACTGTGTTTAGAGGTTGCCTTAGACATGTGATTCTGGGGCCAGAGTGAGGGGCAGTCAGTCCTGAAGGGGGAAGGGAGGCATAGAGAGTGTCCTGCCCAGAGGGGCTGTTTTCATCGGACAGGAACATCAGGTGGGCTCTGTGTGTGTGAGCTCCAGATCAGAAGGACCCCATTCTGCGGGGAGCCGAGTCGGGGCAGAAAGCTCGGACCTTCCCCCGGTAGGCATTGGGGTGCTAATGTACAGCTTGGAGCACAGCGGTGCCGTGCCCTAAGGAGTGCCAAAGTAACCCTACTTCTGGAAATGATGGGAAGGAGAGAGAAGCAGAAGCAGAAGAAGAAAGAAGAGGAAGAAGAACAAGAAGGAAGAACAAGAAGAAAGAAAAAGAAGAAAGAAGCAGTAGAAGCCTTTGGATGTATCCCATGGGGGTCAGTGATGACTTGGGGAGAACAGTTTGATGAGGGTCATAGAAATGGGAGCCAGATTGCAAAGAGAGGAGGAGATCCTGGTTGTGGCCAGAGTAGAGTCCTCGGGGCACAGACAAGTTTGTGGTGTATTTGGCAGGATCCGGGGACAAGGAAAAGCTTTTTCATTTTATTTTTTTTTTTAAGAACAGGGAATACTTGAGAGTGTAGGCAACAGAAGGAAAGGCCTAGGGAGGGAAAGACTTATCAGAAGGACTGGCCTTGATGGAGCTCCAGAGGAGGGACAAGGTGTCCTTTTCACCCCCCCCCCATCTCATGTGTTGATGCAGTCTTAGCTGTCTTGGTCTCTAACCTGTGGGTCCCAGGAGTTGTACAAAGCAGTGAGAGATTCAGGAGCAGTGTTTCTTAAAACAACAAATCAAGAGAGTTATACCCACTGGAAGGTCTTGGGCAGGAGGTCTCCTCCTGATGCAGGAAAGGTCCAGGTTTTATACCCAAATCCTAAGTGCCAAGGGAGGGGAAGGGGGATTACAAGATGATCCGGGGCAGGGCCTGAGTGGCTGCCCATGAGCAGCCCACCAATGCCGGACACTGCAGGTGGTCTCAATCCTGTGGGAACAGTTGGTAAGGGATGGTTTCCAAACCCCGGGGTCCTTACTTAGGGGGAGAGAGACAGGACTAGATTTGTGGGATGGAGCAGGTTCTGCAATCTTTGAGTCGCTTCCCTTAACATCCCAGGAGAACTCTGTCAGAATTGATCATTTCCAGCTGCGTGGGAGGCTCTGCTGCCCGAGCCAGAAGAGGCAGCTCTGAGAAACCTCAATTAGGACTCTTCATCACACACATCCTCTGGAGAAGTGGGACAATCTTGATGGATTTGGCTCCCGCGGAAACCCCACAAGCACCCTGTCAAGGAGGAAGTCCTGGCCCTCTTGCCTACCCTCTCTTACAGATGAGGAAACTGAGAGCTCCCCCCTCTCTGTGAGAACCAAGGGCAGCAGCAGGACAAGGGAAGTGTTGGGGTCTGTGGACGGGGCACTTGGCCTTCCACCTCGGGTCCTAGTGGCTCCTGAAGGAGCCTGGGAGGTAAGGAATACTCTGTTTTCCCTCCATATTTTCTTAATACTTCCAGATGCCCCTCAAGGGAACTTTCTGGAATGGACTTGCAGCAAGAGTATAGCAGCCAGCAAGGGGACTGGGCTGAGGGGTCCAAGGGAAGATCTCCCCCCAGGCTGAGACCTTCCCTTGCCCTCCTTCTTCTCTATCTGATCTTGGGCTTGTGCAGCCCTTTCCCTGCCCAGAGAGGCACTGGGTGGGAATGGATTTCATGGAGGCAAGATCCAGGTGCCAGTCCCATTGCTGACCCAGTCTGGGGCTCTCCCACTGGACCCTAGATTCAGAATGGGAAGGATGCTTTGAGGACATAGAGTCTCCCTCTCCTCCCCAGCCTGCAACTTCAAACAGGAGGAACTAAGTCCCAGGAAAGGTAAGTGCCTTGTGCAGATGAGCAAGCCCTAGTCAGAGCAGTCTGCAAACCTCGCCAGGGGCCCCTCCTCCTCCACCAAGGCTCCTTTCCTTCACGTTCTGGATCCTTGTTTGGGTTTGGGATGGAGATGGAGGGCAGAAAGGTCGCAGCTGAGGGACCACCAACAAGATGCCTCATTTCTGTTAGAAGGAAAGGAGACGACCTCTTTTCCAGGATTTTGTTTTCAGTCTCAGTCTCCACATGGGCTGGGGGAGGGTGGATGTGCTTCCTTTCAGAGCAAAATCTCTGCACCTGAGGAAAGTCAGCCACTCAGCAAGAGTCCCTGGGGAGAGGATTGCCTCAGGTGCTGAGCCCTGATGGACTCCCCTGCCTCTCTGATCCCAAATAGGCAAGTTTCCAGAAGCCTTGGCAGCTGAGAGACAAATCAAGCTGACTGTCACCATGATGATAGTAGGATAGACTCCCTCTTTTCTAGGGATCTTCATATACCATGTGTTATATAAAGTTCAGGTTTAACTTACATAGACCTTTAAGGAAATGGATTGCCACATTTCCTAGTACTTAACTCAAAAAATCTGTCAGCCAACCTTTCTCATGCAATTATTGCTCCAGTCTTTTTTTCTTAAATATTATTCTATTAATTAAATGCTTTAAATGAAGGTTCTTATAATCAGTAATTATCCTCATGGTAATGTCAGTCCTTTTGGAGAAAACTTGTCTGTCCCTTCAATACAGGTGAATTCACAGCCTGAGAAATGTCGAAGACTTTTTGGTGCCTTTTTAAAAGAATCCAACTTATTTTCAAGATGGCATATTCCATATATGGTCTCTTCATTATGGTCATCAGCATGGGTTGATAATCAATTTGCATGGGGTCACATGACTAAATCTGGGCCTGAACCACCTGAGGTCATGAAAATATGGTCCCTCTGTTACCGTCATCATTTTCTTCATCATCCCAGCTAGTGCTTCTAGAGTTCTTACTATGTGCTGGGCACCATGCTAAGCAATTTACAGTGATCCTCTCATTTGATCCTTACAACCCCTTTGGGAGGTAAGTGGCATTATTATCCTGATTCTACAGTTGAGGGAACGGTGGCAAATGATATTAAGGGACTTGTCCAGGGTCTCAGACAAGAAAGTGTCTCAGGTCAAATTTGACTGCAAGCCCAGTGCTCTATTTATAGTGCCACCCAGTTGCCACTAAGGACAGAAAGCTGTCAAAAGGGGGATGACAACTCATGCCTTCACATAGACCATGTTGGTGCATGATGGAATAAATCATAAAAATCAAAAAAGTTCAATATCTTGCCAAGTGTGATAGTAACAGACCTGCATATGGGATTGAACCCAGTATGGCTATTATGTAATTCTTATTTATAAAGACCAAAAATATCCCATTCATCATATTTAATCTTTTAAAAACAGTTACTTGTCTTGTTCCTCCTTCAAAGGCTCTCAGTTTCCTTTAAAAAGTTTCCCTGATGTCTTTGGTTTTTGATATCATCATGGTTTTACTGTTTCTTTCTCCCTCACTCTTCCAAAAATCATCTTAATTTTAGGTGATCAAAAATGTCCATTTTACTTCCTGTGACTCCATCTCTTGTCTAACACTGAAATCCTCCCTCTCCATATATATATATGAGGTAATTTTTTTATTAAAGCTTTTTATTTGTATAACATATGCATGGGTAGTTCTTCAGCATTGAAAGCTTTCCATTACAAATTTTACTCCCAGTCCCCTCCCTTCCCCTAGATGGCAGGAAGTCTACTGCATGTTAATAATGTTGAAATACTTGAGAAGTTGTGCAAGAAAAATCCTACCTACAAGGAAAAAAAAGGAAATCAGAGAAAGGAAACACAATGCAAGCAAACATCAATAGAGAGCATGAAAATGTTGTGTTGTGTGGTCTACATTTCATATCCCTCTCTCTGGGTGTATATGGCTTTCTTCACTCAACAATTGGAGGTGGTTTGAAACATTTAATTGTTGAAGAGAGCCATGTCCATCAGAATTGATCATCATATAGTATTGTTGTTGCCATGTACAACCATCTCCTACTTCTGCTGATTTAACTCAGCATAAGTTCATGCAAGTCTTTCCAGGCCTCTCTGCAATCATCCTACTGGTCGTTTCTTACAGAACAATAATATTATATAACATTCATATACCATAATTTATTCAGCCATTGTCCAATTGATGGGCATCCATTCAGTTTCCAGTTTCTAGCCACTACAAAAAGGGCTGCCACAAACATTCTTGCACATGTGGGACCCTTTCTTTCCTTTATGATCTCTTTGGGGTATAGGCCCAGTAGAAACACTGCTGGGTCAAAGGGTATGCACAGTTTGATAACTCTTTCAGCATAGTTCCAAATTGTTCTCCAGAATGGTTGGATCCATTCACAGTTCCACCAACAATGTATTAGTGTCCCAGGTTTCCCACATCTCCGCAAACATTCATCATTAGGTTTTCCCATCATTTTAGCCAATCAGACAAGTGTGTAGTGGTACCTCAGAGTTGTCTTAATTTGTATTTCTCTGATCAATAGTGATTTGGAGCAACTTTTCATATGACTAGAGATGGTTTTAATTTCATCATCTGAAAATTGTTCATATCCCTTCACCATTTATCTATTGAAGAGTGGCCTGAATTCTTATAGATATGAGACAGTTGTCTATACATTTTAGAAATGAGGCCTTTATCAGAACCATTAAATGTAAAGATGATTTCCCAGTTTGATGCTTCCCTCCTAATCTTGTCTACATTAGTTTTGTTGGTACAGAAACTTTTTAACTTAATATAATCAAAATTATCTATCTGGTGTTCAATTAAGAGTTCCAGATCTTCTTTGGACAAAAATTTATTCCATCTCCACAGGTCTGAGAGAGAAACTATACTACGTTCCTCTAATTTACTTATAATATCACTCATTATATCCAGATCATGAAGCCATTTAGATCTTGGTATGTGATGTTAGGTGTGGGTCAACCCCTAATTTCCTCCACAGTAGTTTCCAATTTTCCCAGCAGTTTTTGCCGAATAGTGAGTACTTATCCCAAAAGCTGGGATCTTTGGGTTTATCAAACACTAAATGCTAAAGTTATTGCCTAGATTGTCCTGAATTCCTATCCTATGCCACTGATCGACTGCTCTATTTCTCAGCCAGTACCAAACGGTTTTGATGACTGCTGCTTTATAATACAGTTTTAAATCTGGTACAGCAAGGCCACCTTCATCAGCCTTTTTTTTCATTAATTCTCTTAAAACTCTTGGCAGGCCTAAAGTCCCCTTGACTTTATTCTCCAGGATGTTTGGCTCTGGATCAGTAAGCCCGCCATCGTGGCCATTAGTGATGTTCAGATTTTCCTTGTATTTTGTCTTTGTTTTTTTCACATCATCAGGGTTTTACTGTTCCCTTCTCCCTCACTCTTCCAAAGAGCATCTTAATTTTAGGTCATCAACATTATCCATTTTCCTTCCTGTGACTCCCTCTATCTCTTGTCTATCCCTGAAATCCTCCCTCTCCATATATATGAGGCCATTTGTTCAGTACTCCTCTTTTGGTTAATGTTGTCATTCTTTATGTTTATATCATATTCCAATTTGATGCTTTGGCATGTAGGGTGAGATGTTGTTCTTCACCTACTTTCTGGCAGACCGTTTTCCATGTGTTTTTTTTGAAATGTTGTTAGTGCTGCAATACCTATGATTCCTGGGTTTATTTTACACTGTTAATAACTATGCTAATTTTCTCCTGTATATGAGTAACTAATCAATTTTACGATCAGCCTCTTTATTTTTTTTGTTATCCTTCAGTCATGTCCAACTCTTTGTGACCCCTTGGACCCAACCTTCTCATCTTCTGCTGCCCCTTCTCCCTTTTGTCTTCATCCCTTCACAGCATCAGGGTCTTTTCCAATGAGTTCCATCTTCTCAGTATGGGGCTAAAATATTTAAGTTTCAGTGTCAGGTTTTGAGTTTCCAATGAATAACTTGAGTTAATTTCTTTAAGTATGGACTGATTTGACCTCCTCGCTGTCCAAGGGACTCTCAAGAGTCTTCTCCAGCACCACAATTCAAAAATTTTCATTCTGCTCTTGCTCAACTTTTTTTTTTCCTTTTTTTTTAACAGGCCTCCTATTACACCCATACATTTTTGTTGGGAAATAAATAGATTTGAATATAAAGACCTTTGTTGGCAAGGTGATATTTCTGTTTTTAGCATGCTGTCCACATATGCCATAACTGTCCTTTCAAGGAGCAGGTGCCTTTGAATTTCATGGCTGCCATCACTTGCAGCGATCTTTGAACCCAAGAATGAAAAATCTGACACTGCTCCCATTTCTTCTCTCTCTGTTTGCCAGGAAGGAGAAAGAACCAGTTGCC
>JAJPUD010026856.1:0-16098 GCA_023553655.1 Myrmecobius fasciatus
TTTTACCCCCAGTCCCCTCCCCTCCCCTAGATGGCAGGAAGTCCACTACATGTTAATAATGTTGAAATACTTGACAAGTTATGTAAGAAAAATCCTATCTACAAGAAAAAAAAAAGAATCAGAGAAAGGCAACACAATGCAAGCAAATGTCAATAGAGATCATGAAAATGTTACGTTGTGGTCCATATTTCATATCCCTCTCTCTGGGTGTATATGGTTTTCTTCAGTGAACAATTGGAACTGGTTTGAGATAATTCTTTGTTGCAGAGAGCCATGTCCATCAGAATTGTTCATCATGTAATACTGTTGTTGCTGTGTATGATGATCTCCTGGTTCTGCTCGTTTCACTCAGCATCAGTTCATGCAAGTCCCTCCAGGCCTCTCTGAAATCGTCCTGCTGGTCGTTTCTTACAGAGCAATAATATTCCATAACATTCATATACCATAATTTATTCAGCCACTCTCCAATTGATGGGCATCCCTTCAGTTTCCAGTTTCTAGCCACTACAAAAAGGGCTGCCACAAACATTCTTGCACATGTGGGTCCCTTTCCCTCCTCTAAGATCTCTTTGGGATATAGGCCCAGTAGAAACACTGCTGGGTCAAAGGGTATGCACAGTTTGACAGCTTTTGAGCATAGCTCCAAATTGCTCTCCAGAATGGTTGGATCCGTTCACAGTTCCACCCACAATGTATTAGTGTTCCAGTTTTCCCACATCCCCTCCAACATTCATCATTATCTTTTCCTGTCATTTTAGCCAATCTGACAGGTGTGTAGTGGTACCTCAGAGTTGTCTTAATTTGCATTTCTCTGATCAATAGTGATTTGGAGCAACTTTTCATATGATTAGAGATGGTTTTAATTTCATCATCTGAAAATTGTCTGTTCATACCCTTGACCACTTATCTATTGAAGAGTGGCTTGAATTCTTATATATATGAGACAATTCTCTATATATTTTAGAAATGAGGCCTTTATCAGAACCATTAAATGTAAAGATGATTTCCCAATTTGATGCTTCCCTCCTAATCTTGTCTGCATTTGTTTTATTTGTACAGAAACTTTTTAACTTAATATAATCAAAATTATCCATCTGGTGTTCAATTAGGAGTTCCAGGTCCTCTTTGGACATAAATTTATTCCATCTCCACAGGTCTGAGAAATAAACTATATTACGTTCCTCTAACTTGCTTACAAAATCCCTCTTTATATCTAGATCATGAACCCATTTAGATCTTATCTTGGTATGTGGTGTTAGGTATGGGTCAAGCCCTAATTTCTTCCACACTAGTTTCCAATTTTCCCAGCAGTTTTTGCCGAATAGTGAGTATTTATCCCAAAAGCTGGGGTCTTTGGGTTTATCGAACACTAGATTGTTAAGGTTATTGCCTAGGTTGTCCTGATAACCTATTCTGTGCCACTGATTGACTGCTCTATTTCTTAACCAGTACCAAACGGTTTTGATGACCGCTGCTTTATAATATAGTTTTAGATCTGGTACAGCAAGGGCCACCTTCATCTGTACAGAAACTGTTTAACTTAATATAATCAAAATTATCTATCTGGTGTTCAATTAAGAGTTCCAGATCTTCTTTGGACATAAATTTATTCCATCTCCACAGGTCTGAGAGGTAAACTATCCTATATTCCACTAATTTGGTTATAACATCACTCTTTATATCTAGATCATGAACCCATTTAGATCTTATCTTGGTGTGCGGTGTTAGGTGTGGGTCCAGCCTTAACTTCTTCCACACTAGTTTCTAATTTTCCCAGCAGTTTTTGCCGAATAGTGAGTACTTATCCCAAAAGCTGGGGTCTTTGGGTTTATCAAACACTAAATTGCTAACGTTATTACCTAGTTTTCCTGATATCCTATCCTATGCCACTGATCGACTGCTCTATTTCTCAGCCAGTACCAAATGGTTTTGAGATCATCTTATAGTCTCGTTGTTGCTATGTATAATGATCTCCTGGTTCTGTTCATTTCACTCAGTTTCAGTTCATGCAAGTCTTTCCAGGTCGCTCTGAAATCATCCTGCTGGTCATTTCTTATAGAACAATAATATTCCATATACCATAATTTATTCATACATTCTCCAATTGATGGGCATCTATTCAGTTTCCAGTTTCTAGCCACTACAAAAAGGGCTGCCACAAACATTCTTGCACATGTGGGGCCCTTTCCCTCCTTTAAGATCTCTTTGGGATATAGGCCCAATAGAAACACTGCTGGATCAAAAGGTATGCACAGTTTGATAACTTTTTGAGTATAGTTCTAAATTGCTCTCCAGAATGATTGGATTCATTCACAATTCTACCACCAATGCATTAATATTCTAGTTTTCTCACATCCCCTCCAACATTCATTATTATCTTTTCCTGTTATCTTAGCCAATCTGACCAGTGTATAGTGATATCTCAGTTGTCTTAATTTGGATTTCTCTGATCAATAGTGATTTGGAGCACCTTTTCATATGACTAGAAATAGTTTCAATTTCTTCATCTTAAAATAGTTTGTTCATATCCTTTGATCACTTATCAATTGAAGAATAGCTTGAATTCTTATAAATTTGAGTTAATTCTCTCTATATTTTAGAAATGAGGCCTTTATCAGAATCTTTGTAAAAATGTTTTATCAGTTTATTGCTTCCCTTCTAATCTTGTCTGCATTAGTTTTGTTTGTACAAAAACTTTTTAACTTAACATAGTCAAAATCATCTATTTTGTGATCAGTAATGATCTCTAGTTGTTCTTTGATCACAAATCCTTCCTCCTCCAAGATTTGAGAGGTAAACTATCTTATGTTCTTCTAATTTGTTTATAATATCATTCTTTATGACTATCATGAACCCATTTCGACCTTATATTGCTTTGCAATGTTAGGTGTGGATCAATGCCTAGTTTCTGCCATTCTAGTTTCCAATTTTCCCAGCAGTTTTTGTCAAATAATGAATTTTGATGGCAAAAGCTGGGGTCTTTGGGTTTGTCAAACACTAGATTACTATAGTCATTGACTATTTTGTCCTGTGAACCTAATGTATTCCACTGATTAACTACTCTATTTCTTAGCCAGTACTAAATGGTTTTGATGACCATTGCTTTATAATATAGTTTTAGGTCTGGTACAGCTAGGCCACCTTCATTTGCTAAAGCAGAATTTTTTAATAAGATAAGGGGTGCATCTAATAGGCAGCCTCCTCCACAAGGAGGAATAGCATGGATGCTTCTTTGCCCTAGGCCATGGGGAATTTTGGAGGTTGTTTATTCTTCACCAACTCTTCATGACCTTATTTGGTGTTTTCTTGGCAGAGATACTGGAGCAGTTTGCCATTTCCTTCTCCAATTCATTTTACAGATGAGGAAACAAGCAAATATTAAGTGACTTGTTCAGGGTCACACAGTAATTGTCTAAGGCCAGATTTGAATTCAGAAAGAATCATCTTTCTGACTCCAGGCCTGGTACTCCAACCACTGTGCCACCTAGCTGCCCCTCTTTTTCTGACTGAATAGTATTTTGTTTTTTTCCCAATTACACATAAAGATAATATTAATTAATTTTAACATTAATTATTTGAACTGAATATTAACTTTTTTTTTTGCTTTTTGCTGAGGCAATTGGGGTTAAGTGGCTTGCCCAGGTTCACACAACTAGGGAATGTTAAGTGTCTGAGACCAGATTTGAACTCAGGTCCTCCTGACTTCAGGGCTGGTGCTCTATCCACTGCACCACCTAGCTGCCCCTGAATATTAACTTTTTATAAGATTTTTGAGTTCCAAATTTTTCTCCCTTCATGCTTCCCCAAGAAAACAAGCAATCTAAAATATAGGTTATGTATGTACAATCATATTAAATATTTCCACCTTTATCACATTGAGAAAGAAGAATCAGAACAAAAAGGAAAGCCATGAAAAACAAAAAATTAACAAAAAGTGAAAATAGTACACTTCATTCTGCATTCAGTTCTTTGTTTAGATGTGGATAGCATTTTCCATCATGAATCTTTTGGAATTCTCTTGTTTCATTGTATCACTGAAATGTAGCTGCCCATCTTTGGGAATAACACACCATAAATAAGACCACAAATAATAGGGAAGAAAACTTGGAAAAAATATTCAGGGTGATATAGGTGCTGTCTTAGACTATCTAATCCAAGAGTTTGCTTCCTTCTGAATCTCAACTGCCTCTGGAATCATCTCTATATGCTCAGAGGTCTGAGGCAACTGTTAACAAGCCTCTGTGGTTTCTGGTGCACTTTGCAATTGGGTTTACATTTCAAACAGCTCTGCTCTTAGCAGCCACACATTTATTTCAATCAATTAATGAACCAAGTAGTCAACAAGTACTTTATTAAGCACTTCCAATATGCTGGCACTTTGCTGAGTGCTAAGAATACAAAATAGGGCAAAAGTGCAATTCTTGGCCTCAAGAAACTCATATTCTAAATAGAGAAGCAACATGTAAATAATTAAGTATATGATAGATATAAATACCTCAATGGAAAATAATCTCAGAGGGAAGGCACTCACAGTGGGAGGAGCATAGAGAAAGGAATTTCCTCTTGCAGAAATGAGGCAGAGATGAGCCTTGAAGGAATCCGGGAAAGCCACAATACACAGACAAGGATGGAAATATTCCAAACTTTGGAGAACTACTAGTGAAAAGGCACTAAATGGAGAGATGGAGTTTTACAGTATCATGCTGGGTTCTAGAGGAAGCAGTGGGAGATGAAGTGGGCAGCCTAAGTTTCTCTGGACATGTTTTGAGCATGATCAGTTTCTCTAGCACAGAGTCTACTTTGTCCCCTACCATCTATCTGCTTTGAGGCTATAAGTGTAAGAAGACTGGAAAGATAGAAAAGAACTAAATTGTGAAGGGCTTTAAAAACCCAACAAAGGATCTTAGAAGTAATAGGGAATTATTGAGTACAAAGGTGCCATGGGCAGACCATACTCTTGTACCAGATAGGCAAGCCTTTTCTGAGGGTAGAAAAGGCAGAATCTAAATTGGGAGGTTGGTGATCTTAAAAGCCAGGATGAATTGATACCAAATCTTGGAGTGCAAATATCCAAGGGATTGAAACAAGTAGGAAAACTAAGTGAAGTAGAGGTTCAGGGAATGAGGTCAATACAAAATCAGGAGCTGAAGTGTAAGCAATACAAGGGAGCTAAACATCTGGCTCATCTTACTCCCCAAGTATCAATCTTTATGGCAAATGTTTCTGTTTCTTGTGCTGTCATGCCAATGTAGTAAGGAGATAGTTGTACCCAGACTCCTCCTCATTCAGCCGTGCTCATCAGGCTTTAGGCTCAAACACATATGATATGGATCTGTGAAAAATCAGAATTAGAAAAAGAAATAATTATAATAGGAAAGGATTAGCAAAAGAGTTAAATTAACCATTAAGATTAAATTAAGCTGGCAAACAAATTGTGGTACATGAATATAATGGAATGGTTCTTTGCTGTAAGAAATGATGAACATGATGAATACAGAGAAATGATGTGAGAAGATTTATAGGAACTGAACCAAAGTGAAGTAAGCAGAGCCAGGAAAACAATGCATATAATTATTAGAACAGGTTACATGGAAAGAATAGTCATCAACAACAATAAAACACAAAACTAAATGTTGTAAAATTATAAAAACAAAAAAAACAAACAAAAAAACATGGCCCCAAGGAACTATGAGAAGATATCTCCCTTTCCCTCTCCACCCCAACTCCTTTACACAGCTCAGAGTCCACAGATATGGAACACTGTCTATAAGCTCAGATTTTTTCATTATGTTGATTGCTTTTATGGATTTCTCTCTCTCTTTCTTTCTTTCTCTCTCTCTCTCTCTCTCTCTCTCTCTCTCTCTCTCTCTTTCTCTCTCTCTCTTTCCTCCTTTTCTCCCCCCAAAAAAATTTCTTATAAGGTATGGCTTTCTGTACAAAAACTTGATATGATAATTCTATGTCAGCTTATTGAATGAGAATAAAAAGGAATATTTGTCAACTATTCACATTTACAAAAAACTAATTTTGTATTAGCATGTGCTAGGTAATTAGGTTAGTATACTTGAAGAAATGATTCAAACTTAAATGCAGACTAAATAATTCAGTCCTGAAGAATTAGGGGCTGAAAAAAAAAAGCCCAAATCATAAAAGCAATAAATAATTTCATCAAATAAAGTAATAATGAAATAACATGTCAAAACTTTGAGATGCAGTTTAAAACAGTCCATAGGAGAATATTTTTATCAGCAAATACTTTTATCAGCAAAAAAGCATAATACCACAATAATGAATTGGGCATACAACAAAGACACAGAGAAACAGTAAACTGAAAACTTTTAGGTAAATCCCAAAGTAGAAATTCTAAAAATTAAAGAACAAAATTGAAAACAAAAAAATTTTTTTCATTGATTTGGTAAATACAATAGGAACTTTAAAAAATAGTGAAAAACAGATAAGCCATTAGTTAACCCAATTTTTAAAGTGAGAAAACCAAAATGCTAATATTAAAAAGGAAAAAGGAAAATTCATAACAAATGAAGAAAAAATGAAGTTATTATAAACTCTTGTAACCCAATTATATGCCAGCAAAATTGATAACAAATGAAATGGAAAAGTATTTAGTAAAGAGAAAGTATCAGTCAGATTAAAAGAAAAAGAAATAGAGAATTTAATGCAATTGCAGGAAAGAAACTGAGCAACCCATCAAATAACTCATAAAAAGAAAAAAAATCTATAATCATGGATTAATTTATATCTTAATTCAATCAAGTAGGCAAAGAATAATATCTCCCATATTATATAAATTATTTGTTAAAAAAAAAACAGGGGAAAAAAAGGATTCCTCTCAAATTCCCTCTATGAAAGAAATATTGTTGCCTAAACCAAGAAGAGATAAAGCAGAGAACAAAACTATTAACTAATGTGTCAAAAAATGCAGAAAAGGCTTTTTTGGCAAAATTCAACACATCTTTATGTTTAAAAAATTAAAAAGCATAGAAACAAATAGATCATTTTTAATGTTATTAAATCACATATTTTTGAAACCAAGAGCTTTACTTATAAAGGATAAAAACTAAAGGCCTTTCTGATAAGAACAGGACAAAATAAAGATACCCGTTGTCACCACTATTATTTGACATAGTTCTAGAAATGCTAGTTATAACAATAAAATAAAGAAACTAAAGGAATAAGCACTGACAAAAATGACATACATTTATATTTTTACAGGTGATATGGTGTTTTATTTAGACAATTTTAATGTTTTATCCAAGCTTATTTATAATAATTTCAACAAAATAGCAAGATATGAAATAAGCCTACAAAAATAATCACCTTTTCTGTCTATTATGATCAAAACTAAGACAGAAAAGAAAGAAAAAGAAATTCTTTTCAAAATAATTAGAGACTGCACTAAGCAGCTGGAAATTTACCCAGATTTCCAGATCTGGAAAATATATGATTAATATGATTATAGGGGTAGCTAGGTGGTGCAGTGGATAGAGCACCAGCCCTGAAGTCAGGACATCCTGAGTTCAAATCTGGCCTCAGACACTTAACATTCCCTAGCTGTGTGACTCTGGGCAAGTCACTTAACCTCAATTGCCTCTCAAAAAAAAAAAAAAAAAAGATTAAAAACTTCAAAACAATCTTTACAGAAATAAAGAAAAGCAAATAATTGGAGAGAAATTAATTGCTTGTCTCTGGTTCATCCCAATATACTAGAAATATCAATACTACCTAAACTATTTTACTTATTCAATGCTATACCAAACAAACTATCAAAATTGCTTTATAGAAATGTAAAAAATAATTTAAAAATATATCTACAAGAATAATAGGTCACATTACTCAAAGAATATAATAAGAGGAAAAGTGGGAAGGAAAGAGACTTCCAAAAATCTCAAATTCTACCACAAGTAGAAATTATCAAAACTAATTGGTATTAATTATAAGAAATAGAAAAGTGATCTAAAACTATATTATAAAGCAGCGGTCATCAAAACCATTTGGTACTAGTTAAGAAACAGAGTAGTCATTCAGTGGCATAGGATAGTATCATAGGACAAACTAGGCAATAACTATAGCAATTTAGTGTTTGATAAACCCAAAGACCCTAGTCTTTGGGATAAGTACTCACTATTCGACAAAAACTGCTGGGAAAATTGGAAGCTAGTGTAGAAGAAATTAGGGCTTGACCCACACCTAACACCACATACCAAGATAAGATCTAAATGGGTTCATGATTTAGATATAAAGAGTGATATTATAAGTAAATTAGAGGAACATAGGATAGTTAACCTCTCAGACCCGTGGAGATGAAATAAATTTGTGTCCAAAGAAGAATTGGAACTCTTAATTGAACACCAGATAGATAATTTTGACTATATTAAGTTAAAGAGTTTTTGTGCAAACAAAACTAATGCAGACAAGATTAGGAGGGAAGCAATAAATTGGGAAATCATCTTTACATTTAAGGGTTCTGATAAAGGCCTCCTTTCTAAAATATATAGAGAATTGCCTCATATTTATAAGAATTCAAGCCATTCTCCAATTGATAAATGGTCAAGGGATATGAACAGACAATTTTCAGATGAAATTAAAACTATTTCTAGTGCTAGGAAAAGGTGCTCCAAATCACTATTTATCAGAGAAATGCAAATTAAGACAACTCTGAGATACCACTACACACCTGTCAGATTGGCTAAAATGACAGAAAAAGATAATGACGAATGTTGGAAGGGATGTGGGAAAACTGGGACACTGATACATTGTTGGGAACTGTGAACGGATCCAACCATTCTGGAGAGCAATTTGGAACTATGCTCAAAAAGTTATCAAACTGTGCATACCATTTGACCCTGCAGTGTTTCTATTGGGCCTATATTCCAAAGAGATCCTAAAGGAGGGAAAGGGCCCCACTTGTGCAAGAATGTTTGTGGCAGCCCTTTTTGTAGTGGCTAGAAACTGGAAACTGAATAGATGCCCTTCAATTGGAAAATGGCTGAATAAATTATGGTTTATAAATGTTATGGAATATCATTGTTGTGTAAGAAACGACCAGCAGGATGATTTCAGAGAGGCCTGGAGAGATTTGCATGAACTGATGATGAGCAGAATGAGCAGAACCAGGAGATCATTATACATGGCAACAAGAAGACTAGATGATGATCATTCTGATGGACATGGCTCTCTGCAACAATTAAATGCTTCAAACCAGTTCCAATTGTTCAGTGAAGAATGCCATATATATACCCAGAAAGAGGGATATGAAATATGGACCACAACATATCATTTCCATGATCTCTATTGATGTTTGCTTGCATTGTGTTTCCTTTCTCAGATTTTTTTTTCTTGTAGATACGATTTTTCTTGCACAACAATTATAAGTGTGGAAATATGTATACATATATTCGATTTGTCAAGTATGTTAACATAATTAGCATGTAGTGGACTTCCTGCCATCTAGGGGAGGGGTGAGGACTGGGGGGGGGGATTTGTAACAGAAAGCTTCCTAAGAGTCAATGTTGAAGAATTACTCATATATATGTTTTGCAAATAAAAAGGTTTAATAAAAGAAATAGAAAAGTGAATGATTAAAACATTAAAATACACATGACCCAGAAGCAATTAAATATAGAAACATAATTTTCAAGAAATCCAAGGATACCCAATACTATGATAAGAACTTGCAATTTGACAAAAACTTCTGGGAAAATTGATTGGAGTAGGGCATAATGTGGTAGAAATAAGATACTCTACAAAGCAACATTTTACACACCACATACCACAAGTTTCAAATTGATACATTAACTAAATAGTAAAGGTCAGATCATAAATTAGTGGAGCAAGAAAGGAAGCAACTTTCATAACTATAGATAATCGGCAAAGATTCCTTGACTAAACAGAGACCACGGGAATAGAGAATCACAGGAAAATATTTACAGAAATATAGACTAAATAGAGAGTCACTGGAAATAAAATGGACATTTTTGATTACATAAAACCGAAAAGGTTTTGCAAAAAGTAAAGTCAATCCTAGAATTAGAAATAGAATAATCAACTGGGAAAGAAATCTTGGCATCATATTTCTTTGACAAATTTCTTGACAAATTTTAAAAAAAATTATTCCCCAAGAGATTTCCCAAGGTCAAAAGATATGAACTGAACATTGTCAAGAGAAATTGCAAGTTTTAAAAATCCATATGAATTCTTTGAATCGGCAATAATAAGAGAAAATGAAGGAATTAAAGAAACCCTCTACCTCACACCTGATAAATTGGCAAAGTTGATACCACACAACAAAGAGAGAGAGAGAGAGAGAGATTTGGAGGAGCTATGAAAAAACAGGCACACTAAAGCACTGTTATGGAATTGTTTCATTTATTCTGGAAAGTAATTTAGAAGTATGCCCAAAAGTCACTACACAGTGCCTATTCTTCGATCTTACAATATTACTTGTACACACATACCTCCCAAAAAAATGGAAAAAATTAAGATCCTATATGTACAAAAATGCTTCTTTTTATTATATTATTATTTATTGTTATTATATTATATATTACAAGAACTTTTATTTTAGCAAAGAACTGCAAACAAAATAAATGTCCATCAATCAGAGAAGAGATGAACCATTTATGATATATGAATGCAATGAAATATCATGGCATAAGAAAGACCAAAGGGATAGATTCAGGGAAATTTCTATGACTTGAAGTAGAATGAAGTAAAGGATAGATTTAGGGAAATTTCTATGTCCTGAAGTAGAATGAAGTGAGAGGAACTGGGAAACTAATTTACCCAATGACTACAACATTGTAAGGCAAAACAGTTATGAAAGACTTAAGAACTCTAATCAATAAACTGCCCAACCATGACTCTGAAAAACTGATGATGAAGCATGCTTTCTCTCTCTTGGCAGAGAGATGTTGGTAGACACACAGAATGAGACATTCTTTTTCAAAGATGTCCAGTGTATGGATTTATTTTGCTTAGTTATGCTTATCTGTTAAAAGGAAGAGCTTTTAGGGAGGTTAATTATTGAGGAATGAGATTAGTATTATTGGGGAGAGGGGAAGAAGAAAAGAATGTGAATAAAATGTTAAAAAATATACATAAAAGAAAACAGAAGAAAGTTCAGAAAGGTTCACAGACAAGTAGGTCAACTTAAGAATTATCAAGTTAAATGTAATGTGTTCTTCAAAAAAAAAAAAAGAAAAAAAAACCTAAACTATATACTGAATAGTATAGGGAATAGAGTGTTGCAATAGGCTGTTGCACTTCTCTTTCCTCATCTCTGACATATACTAGGTATATGTTGCTTGGATAATCACTTAATATCTCTGAATTTCAGTATTCACTTCTGTAAAATGAGGGGTGAAACTATATCATATCTAATGTCCCTTCAGCTCTCAATCTATGAATCTACTATTCAATGTAACAGATTCATGTTTTCATGTGTGCACACAAATAAAAAAAACCACATTTATCTTTAACATGGCATTGTTGTTGTCAAGTTGTTTCATGTGCTTTGTGACCCAGTTGGGTTTTTCTTGGCAAAGATATTGGAGTGGTTTACCATTTCCTTCTCCAGTTCATTTTTCAAATGACTAACTTGCCCACACAGCTACTAAGTGTTTGAGGCTGGATTTGAACTCAGGTCCTTCTGACTCCAACCCAATGCTCTATCCTCTTCATCACGTAGCTGTCCTGACATGATATTTGCCAATTCCTTACACTTCATTATTTTTATTGCTATATTTCTTCAAAAGAGAAAGATCTTAATTTCCCTTTATGCTTAGAATTCCAGTCAAGAATTTCCTACTTACCTTCTAATTGGAGAAGAAGCAGATAAACAGCTTTTAAAATTCTGCTTTTGAAAATTCAAACCTCTAAAGTGACATCATCACAATGAACATCAATTACTCTGTTGTACTATGCTAGGCTGATGATCTCACAGGCTACTGAGACATGTAAAGCTACTTGTCTCCATATTAAATGACTTCCAGCCAGCTTTTGCTTTTTTCAAGATGGAGTCAGTCTTGCTCTGACTTTGAACTCCGTGACTGGTTTCCTATATTTCATCCTGTTGGTTTCCCAACATGCTGGGTCTCTGGCACCTCTTGTTAAATATTTCTCATGTTGACCTTCTGCCTCCATGGGCCTTCACTACTTGCCCATTGTTTGGATTTCTGCCAATTGCCAGCCCTGCCCCCTGCCTAGATTGATGTCCTGGACCATGGACTCATGCTTTGACTTTGGTTTATAGCTTTTTCCTGATGGAGACATTGTGCTTTAGGGATTTGTCAAATCCTTTGAAGTTTAATGTTTTCTCTCCAGACTGTGAGCTCAGAGTGTGAGTTGTTCCCTGAACTAAGGCTGCATTTTGAGATATTTTGATATGAGAATTGAAATTTTAATCAGGCCTTTCTGTAATGGAATTCAGTGAGAAGGCTTAGATTTACATATCTTTTGAGAGACACCTTTTTTTCATAACCACTGCTTGGAACACACTGGCCTTAAAATCCAGATATTTTGCTTGATATTTATCCTGTGGGGAAAGCAGCATTACTGGGGAAAGAAAACAGGCAAAGCAAACTAGAATCCTAGTAAGCACAGAGCACTCACTATCTACAAAAATGACAGAAAAGCTTAAACTTGCTCTGAGGGTTACTGAGATTCAGAGGAAAGATGAAATTTTGAAGATCATTGTCCTTGATAGAGAAGATAGAAAGAAAAAGCTGCTGAGTATTTTGATTATTTGAAGTGAGCTGCATCAAAGGAAGATATGTACTTGATAAACTGTGTACCAATGAGATAACATCTAAAGTACTATGTCCAATTGTAGGCAACATTTTAAGAGGGACATAAAAAATCAGACCATATCCAAGAGAGGATGATCAAAATGTTGAAGGGACTTAAAATCAGTTCATACAGGAAATATTTCAAAGAACTAGGGTATTATTCTGAAGAAGACTTGTTAGAGGGCAAAGGACAGAGCTGGGAAGGAATGCAGTTGTCCTATGGAAGAGAAGTTACACTTTATGTAGTGCCAAAAGAAAAATCTAATATGAATGATTGAAACAGCATAGTGTGATAGATTTCAAGTCAAATCAGTTACAATTCTGGTTCTGAAGAAAAATAATGAAGAAGGTATGAATTAAGGGGAAATAGTAGTTCCTGATTTCAAACTGTATTTCGAGCAATATTTATCTAAAACACATGGCTTTAGTTTAAAATTTTTTAAGTTGGTGAATGGAACAGACTAGACAAAGATGAATCAGAAATAATTTCATTCAATAAGCCAGTATTTGATAAACTCCAAAACATAAATTGTTTGTGAAAGAACTCCTTATTTGACATAAATTGTCAAGAAAACTATAAAGCAGTTGGCAGAAATTAGGTTTAGACCAAAAAGTAATGCCATAAATATATGCCACAATAAATTCAAAATGGACACGTGACCTGAATATTAAAGATCAGGCAATGAAAAAATTAGAAGAAAAGCAGATTATATATGTTAAACAGGTATGACAAAGGGGAATTCTTAACCATTTACAAAAGGTAGAAAATCATTTCAGTCACAAAAAAACTAAAAAGCTGGGGCAGCTAGGTAGCACAGTGGATAGAGCACCAGCCCTGAAGTCAGGAGGACCTGAGTTCAAATCCGGTCTCAGACACTTAACATTTCCTAGCTGTATGATCCTGGACAAGTCACTTAACCCCAATTGCCTCAGCAAACAACAACAACAACAAAAAACTAAACTAAAAAGCTTTTGCATGAGCAACATTAATGCAACGAAGTTAAGAATGGAAGTAGTGGTTGGGAAGAATCTTTATCAAATATCTCTGATTAGGTTGTCATATACAGTAACAGACATAACATACATATTTGACCAAACATGAATATGAAACCAAAAGTCATCCCTCAATGAGTAGTCAAAAGTTATTAACAAATAGTTCTCAAAAGAATTATATACTATTAACAACCACATGAAAGAATGTTTCAAATGTCTAATAAGAGAAATGCAAATCAAAACAACATTGATGTTTTACTTCAGATCCATAAAATTGACAAAGATAACAAATAGTGAGAGTACTCATTGTTGAGGGCTGCAAGGTGGCACAGTGGATAGAGTACCAAGCTTGGAGTCAGGAACTGAATTTAAATCTGAATTTAACTCTGTTTATCTCAGTTCCTTTTCTATAAAATGAGCTAGAGAAGGAAATGGTAAAGCACTTCAACATTTTTGCCAAGGAAACCCCAGATGAAATCATAAAGAGTCCAAAATGACTGGAACAACCAAACAACAATAAGAATCAATATTGAAGGGATTGTAGAAAGATAGACATACTGTTAGCAAAGCTATAAATTGGTTTAATTATTCTGGAGAGCAATTTGGAATTATGTTTAGAGAATGATTAAAATGTCCATACTCTGACTACAAATTGCTAGTATGTACACACCCCAAGGAGGTCAATGACCAAAGGAAAAATAAAACTCCGTATACTTCAAATATTTCTAATGATACTTTTTATGGCGGAAAAGAATTGGAAATAAAATAGATGCTTAGCAATCACCGAAAAAGTACATTGTGGTACAAAAATGCAATAGAACATTTCAGTGCTGTAAGAAACAATGAATGTCATGAATACAGAAAAGTATAGAAAGTCTTAAGTGAATTGATTCAAAGTGATACAGAACACCAGAAAAATAATATACGCAATGAGCAAAAATAATAGAAATGAAAAGAATAACAAAATAATCAGAACTGAATACTGTGGTTATAATTGATCTTTGCCTCCAAAGAAGAGATATGAGAATGCACCTCTTCTAACTTCTTTGAGAAGGAAGGGGATCCAATAAGATCAGGGGTGAAACAAAGTTGCCCACTATCACCATTACTATTCAATATTGTATTATAAATGCTAGCTTTGCATCAAATTGGGAAATCATCTTTACATTTAAGGGTTCTGATAAAGGTCTCATCTCTAAGATATATAGAGAATGGTCTCACATTTATAAGAATTCAAGCCATTCTCCAATTGATAAATGGTCAAAGGATATAAACAGACAATTTTCAGATGATGAAATTAAAACTATTTATAATCATATGTAAAGGTGCTCCAAATCACTATTGATCAGAGAAATGCAAATTAAGACAACTCTGAGATACCACTACACACCTGTCAGATTGGCTAAAATGACAGGAAAAGATAACGATGAATGTTGGAGGGGATGTGGGAAAACTGGGACACTGATACATTGTTGGTGGAACTGTGAACAGATCCAACCATTCTGGAGAGCAATTTGGAGCTATGCTCAAAAAGTTATCAAACTGTGCATACCCTTTGACCCAGCAGTGTTTCTATTGGGCTTATATCCCAAAGAAATCATAAGGGAAGGATGCCCACCAATTGGACAATGGCTGAATAAATTATGGTATATGAATGTTATGGAATATTATTGCTCTGTAAGAAACGACCAACAGGGGGCAGCTAGGTGGCGCGGGGCAGCTAGGTGGCACAGTGGTTAGAGCACCAGCCCTGAAGTCAGGAGGACCTGAGTTCAAATCTGATCTCAGACACTTCCTAGCTGTGTGACCATGGGCAAGTCACTTAACCCCAATTGCCTCAGCAAAAAGCAAAAAATTAAAATTAAAAAAAAAAAAGAAAGAAACGACCAACAGGAAGATTTCAGAGAGGCCTGGAGAGACTTGCATGAACTGATGCTGAGTGAAATCAGCAGAACCAGGAGAACATTATACACAGCAACAAGACTATACGATGATCAATTCTGATGGACGTTGTTCTCTTCAACAGTGATGTGATTCAAACCAGCTCCTATTGTTCAGCGATGAAGATAGTCATATACATCTAGAAAGAGGCCTGTGGGAACTGAGTGCGGACCACAACACAGCATTTTAACGCTTTCTGTGAATATCTCCATGAATTTTGTTTTCCTTCTTAGGTTGTTTTTTCTTCTTCTCTTTCTAGATCTGATGTTTCTTATGCAGTAAGATAACTGTATAGATATGTATACATATATTGCATTTGTCATATAATTTATCCTATTTAGCATGTATTAGATTACCTGTC